>KK116804.1:12144-73288 GCA_000611955.2 Stegodyphus mimosarum | reverse complement strand
AATAACAATAAGTGGAAACAGGGGGTGCTGCAGTTCCACAGTGCTTATTACGAGCCGCCACTGGTTGTTTGTGATCTGTGCAGGCTCTAGACTTTTTGCCGCTCGGTGCAAACTCCGAGACTCCAAAATTCTGCTGGTAGTTCGGTCCGAGGTTCGAATCTCGCAAACGGGCTGGCTGCATGGGCGTTTTCGTGGTTTTCCTCATGTGTAACGTGTATACGAGCCAGTTTCCCTTAGAAAGTCCTCCACGAAGGCATCCCTCCCCTTAGGCAGATAGCCCTCGTGTGCTTTGCCATATCTGAATAGCCTAACCTAACCTAACCAAAATTCTGCCCCCAGTTACTTACTAAATTCTAAAATTTTGCTGCCTTTAATTTCTGCCGTCCAGTACGGCCACATAGGCTGCACAAGCTCTGGCTCTGGCCCTGTGTGTGACATTCTAATTTGGCTATACGAAAGAGGATGAATTTGTGTGAATATTAAATTATTATGCAGCTCAGTGTTTTTTGGACAACTTCAGAATTTAGCTGCAAAATTTATTCTTTTCTCTTCATTAGAGGAGGATGAGGAGACAGAACTGTGAATGCTTCAGATTTCAATTTTAAAATTCTCTTTTGTTTTTGGATTTCTTTTTTGAATGCAAATTTATATAAACAGAAAAATATCAGAAATGTTAAAGTAGTGTATCTTATTTACTCGCATATTTTTCCTATGAATACGCGTATATTTTTCTCATTAATCTTAATGCTTGAAAACCATGCGCGAAAAATTAAGCAATGTGTACTATTTCTGAAGAGATGACTTAAATAATAAACGAAGGAAAAAAAAAACCACACATAAAGAGACATTAATTTTATTATATTATGCCTTTTAAAGAATTTTCCGATTTCAATAATGTTCTTTTTATTTACACAAAATGCTTTCCTTATTTGTACATGCATTATTACCAGAATCATATGTTGAAAACTCTAGGGGAAAATTACACGATGCTGAGAAATATGTCAGCAAAAATCTTCAGGTTAAAAATCTTAAAAAAAAACAAGCCAAAAAAATAAGAAAAAATCTTAAATCTTAAGCTTTGCTGAATGGTACGACATTGACGTATGGAAGATAAAACTATTTTAGTTCCGGTAGTGGTAACTCATGTCTTTTAAATCGTTTAGTTTGTTAAATAAAATTTTATTAAATTCGCACTAAACATTAAATAAATAAATAAAAATTCTGTCTCCTAAGTGCTCATTTTCAGGTAGAGGACTATGTGTGTTCAAAATCTGGTGGCACTTACGTGTCGCCATTTTCCACAATGTGAAGAACGAACACACATGCATAAAGGTTCTTGATTACTTAAAAGAAATTAACTATGCAAAATTACTTCCACATATCCACTTCTAGATCGTAGCCACCTTCCTCTCATTTACGAATGTAATGTGTATCGTCATCATAGTACAGACGGAATTACTGGATTTTCAAAAATTAAAGATGATTGGACCATTTTTTGTGCAGGACTCATTACCATGGTCATAATTCATAGTCTGGCGAAAAATGGCTTTGAAGTTCCTATTCTAACGTAGTAAATTATAATGCTGTTCTGGGCAATGCATTTCTGTAACTCTGGGAAAAGAAATAGTTACTTATGCATCGCCGGTTGGCAACAGCCTGTTTATCGCGGACACTATTTTTTTTTCAAACTAATACACACCTCTAAGAGGGTAAAAAAAATCTGAAAGGTTTCAGATTTTAAACTACGTTCAAAGGGGCGTTTTTTTTTAACATTTTGTGCGTTACCTTTATTTATTAAATATCATGTTCTTCGCACTTAAATCATAAAATTCAGTTCAAGAGAAATATCGCAAAATAATTTTAAATTGAGTATATCTTTAGAATTTCCGCTAAACAGTCTCACGCGCTGAAGATAAAAATGTTTTTTCTGTACAACGTTGCCATTGCTCGCTTTGAAATCTTTGAGTTTGTTAATCAAAAATTCGTTACAGTTTTACAAAATATGAAATCTATGATAAAACAAATTCCAAATTTGGCTTCCAGTTGCCATATTCGCAGTAGGATTACGCCATTTAAAATTGGATGGCTTTAGGTACCGCGTTTTATCACCATGCGAGAAACATACATACATTTATGCAGATTCTTCATTATTTAATTTCTTTAAATATAATACAGGGCGATAATATTTAGTGGCAACTATTTGAAAAATGAAATGGGCATTCAGAGTGAACGGACTCAAAATCGCAAAACGAAAACAATAGTCCTTCAGGGACAAAGTCCTTTTAGACTAAAGAAAAAAATTATGAATATAATAAAATTGATATTTTCAAATAAACGGCGGCTTATTGCAGACGTACTTATATATATTAAAAAAAATATATACTTTACTATGTAGTGCATTCCTTTTAGTTCTAAAACTATAATGGATTATTCTCAAAAAAAAAATTATGTTAAAATTCAAAAATTTCTATTTCCTTAAAAGGGAAAAAATAAAAAAAATGCCAGAAGGAAAACTTAAAAAGAAGGATAGAGAGAAAGGAAACTTTTGGCGTTTCTGCCAATATTAAAATCAAGCCATATCCAAATCTTTGATAAACTAAAATGCAAATACGGAATCGAAAGCGTGGGGGTAGTGAGTTCGTTTCGTATTAATTTATTAAAAAAATTCTTCAAACTCGGTAGCATTGAAAAGAAACATGTAATTTAGATAATTCCCCTCCCAGAAAAGTGTATATTCAAGAGTAGTATGCCTTTCAAGTAAGAAAAAAAATTCTTATTAAAAAAGTAATTAGGATTTTTTAACTTCATTGATATAAATAAGGATGACATTTCATGCTCCTTTTTTTTTTTTTTTCCTTCCTCCTATTGGTAACTTGCCAACTCGAAAAGGAGAATTAGATGAACTTTTGAAAAAAGCGCGTTTTTTAATGACCTGAAGTTATAAACTTTATTAAATAACTGACGCGCAGCGCTTGATGTTGCTTTCATTTCAGTTTTTCTAGCATCACGTTCCTGCCCCATTGTCCACGTCATGTGGTCCAGCGTCCAGACACGCAACACAGCGGGTTACTCCTCCTTAGGATGCACTTCCGAAGTAGAAAAGATGAAAGCTGATTGAGCCGAAGCATTTCCTGTAGCCGCTGTGTTTTGGGTGCGGGAAATCGGGGCAAAGCTTCGGATTTCTTCTGTTGGCGTCCATGACGTAACGCTCGGCGAATGCTTATCGTCTGCCCTTATATGGTGGGCGAGCGTGGGATGCGCGCGCATCGCTGCGTCAAATGCATTGACACAGTGAGTCTTTCGGCCTCGGACCGCTGTACGGTTCCTTTTATGCGAGTTCTGTGTCTGTTTGTGTGCTATTGGGACTATTTGGATTCGCTTATCGGCAAAGGGTAAGTCTCTTTTCTCTTATACATTATTCGGCCGATTAATATGCATTTCATTAAGGTCAGTGGCCGCCTGAAATTGACGTGGCTCAGTCTCCGGTCAGCGATCGAACGGACATCTCGATATGCCGTGTGCCTTTAATCGCGGCATCTTGACGGGATTGCTATGGACCATGTCTAGTTAATGAGTTGAAGGACGGGTTAGACAGCCCTTTCTGATTGAAATATCGTCGAAAATTGACAATATGTTGCTAATAGAACTAGATTATTCCACTGACAACTTAGAAGTAACTTCGTATTTCACTGTCAAGTATCTCCTTTAAGCGGCTGCTATTGTAACAAGTGTTATTGTTATTCATATCACTTATAGCCAGTTTTTGTTTATATCCGTCGATTACGCTTGTTACCACGTGTTTGGAGGTACGTTATTAAGCATATTAATGTGAAAGAAAATGTTTTGCTATTTTATTTTGTTTTTGGCAGAGTGACTTCTATAATATGTGTTAGATTTAACAAGTGTTTAAATTATTTAATTTTTTAAATATATTTTTTAGTTTCATAAAAGGACTGAACTGTGCTTTATATATTATTTAAAATTTAGAACATGTGAAAAATGTTAAAAGAATTTCCATCAGATATAAAGTAATTCGATCAAAGCATATTCTGTGTTGACCTCTGCCCTTTTCGAGCTTGACTATTATTTTGCTTTGGAAAGTCCCTTGTATCGGTAATATTGTTTCGTTCGTAACAATTATTTTATAGGAGAGAAAGTGATTATTATGTTAACTTAAGATTAATTTCCGAATGTAATCGGATTGATTAATGCAGAAAGTTTAAATTTAACGTTAATGTTATGTATTGCGATGTCCCTTTAAATTGTATGCGCCCCCCTGCGCGAGGTCATCGAACTTCCTCGCGTATAAAGTTGAAAATTCGTGTAGTGTAATGATTATAAAACTTATTTTAAAAAGCGAAATATTAAATAAAGAATTCATTTGTGTAGCACTGTTTCATTATCTGAATTTAATGTGTCATAAATGATAACGAGAGTTTCGAAGAAAATTGTCTTCAACACTTACTTTGAAATTTCGTTATCGAAAGCTGTGATAATTTTGAATTTAACAACCGGGCCATTTCAATTTTTTCTCCCCTCTTATTAGATGCTTTTCTATTTTAATATTTGTTTACATTGAAATTTTTATTTTTTTTCCGAGTCGTTTTGTTTTAATAGTGAAGTGCGCGTGGTAATGCATTGGATTTAGGGCGATTGGAAGTTTTTGTTATAATTACGATTGCTTTCTCTTTTTTTTTTTTTTTTTTTTTTTTTTTTTTTTTTTTTTTTTTTTTTTTTTTTTTTTTTGGAAAAGGCAAATTTTGGAGTGTCAGTTTCGCTGTTTCCCGACGTGACTTTCCTATTCAGTTGTCATCGTAATCAGCATGGAAATTTTGAATAACGTAGTATCGGTTTTTGTAGTTTTTTTTGTTTAGTTTGGATAGTATATTAGCAGTGTAGTTTATAACCCTAAATACCAGTTACTGGCATTTCACTTGTGTGGCTTGTCACAGTTAACATTGCAACGTTGAAAAGCTGAGTCACCTGCCTGAAATATCTATCTTTTTCCTTCCTTTTTTTTCTCTCCCCCCCTTTTTTTAATTACTTACAAAGATGTGAACTTAGTAAAAATTTTTAAGGATGCTATTTCTTTTGTAAAATTGGTCGATACTTATATGTAAACTTATATTTTGGAATTCCTGCCCCGT
This sequence comes from Stegodyphus mimosarum, assembly GCA_000611955.2. Lineage (NCBI taxonomy): Eukaryota > Metazoa > Arthropoda > Arachnida > Araneae > Eresidae > Stegodyphus > Stegodyphus mimosarum. Next base: position 68,141 of record KK116804.1, on the reverse strand, counting down.
TCATTGAAGAACACTGCGGGAATCGTGCTTCTGGGGTTTTTGGAATTCAAATTTATGAATTTTTAAATGAGTTGCCAATTATGAATATTTGCAGTACTCTCAGGATTGAAATATGTTAGTTGACATGTTATTTTGGCTAAATATCTGTAGTAAGATAACCGTTATGGTTTATCGGTAATACTCTTGACCGTTATGGTAGGCCTATTTCCGAGAGATGGACTGGTTACATTGGTAGTTAGACTTCGGTTCAAATCTCGGTGAACTGGCTGACTGCATGGGAGTTCCGGTCGTTTTTCCTCGTATGCAACGTAAATACGAGCCAGGTTCCATCAAAAGTCGTCCACAAAGGAATATTCTCTTATTCAGGTAGATTTCCCCGATTGCTTATCCATAAGCTAAATAATCTTAACATTATTGTATTGTAATCGGTCCTTTTAACGAATTAAAATCGAAGGAGATAAACATTTTATTCAAGAGGTAAAATGTTTTCCTTCACCAGTTGTCACGTCGTTAAGACCGCTGAATACTCATAGTTCGATCCGGGTTCGAAACCAAGGGAATGCGTTGGCTATATGGCTGGTTTTCGTATATTTTCTAATGTATAACTGCAGTACAAACCAGTTTCCCTTAAAAAGTCATCTGCGAAGGCATTCATCTTTTGAGCCAGTTGAACTTTGTCGTTTTCAAATAATCTATTCGTTGTGCTAAACTTTTGTCGTAATATTCAGTTGAATCGCATACATTGACATTATTTACAAGTTTAAAAAAGTCAGGAATGTGGACGTTTTAGTTAAAAAGTTAAAAGTGTAAATAATATTTTTCCTTTCGTAATATAAAAACTACTCTTTCCAACAGTTATAGCATGTTTTATCCGTTTCTTTTTTTAAAATTCGTTCAGAACAGTGCATATGGTAAATGATTGTCTTTAAAAAATTATGTTGGCTAACTGAAAACATGGTGTAAGTTTGACTCCATTGAAAATACTAGTAGATATAGTATTTTGTTAGTTGAAGTTTGTAAATTATTTAAAATGACTATCTAAACTACGTACGATACCCATCATAGAGCCTAGGACCTTTGGGCCTATGTGAAACATACATTAGTAAAAAATTTGAATATGGAATAGATAGAAATCATGCCATTAGTACTTAATTAAAATTCTTCCAAATTTTAAATAACTGTGTAACTGCTGTACAATGTCAAAGAAACTGCGCAAGTAACCGAGTTTTTAACTACAGAAAGCTGAACCTTTCCTGTGAGATAAATTCAAGACGGAGCACACAAGCTGCGTGAGAGTTTTTCTGATTGTTCTCTGGAGTTAATAATAGGAGAAATCGCTTCGTGGAAAACATCTCTTTTAAGATAATCATCATGCACTACGCCGTAATCAAAACGTATTCGAATTACTTATTTCGAGCCGTGATGCCTAAAATCGGAGAACTGGTATACTCTTCAGACGGCCTTCAAGAATTTAGAATCTCATTCCGAGGTACGCGTTTCCCTTTGTACTTCTGATTTTATAAATTTTATTATAGCTGTGTAAGGGGCCAAAAATAGCGGTTTTTTCGAACCATTATGTAGATTTCCAGGTTTCTTGAATGCATTTCCTCGGTTTTATTTTCCAGGTTTTTTATATGGATTAAGATGTTTTGTGTCGAGTTTCCTCAACAAAAAGCTTAAGCATTTTTTAATTTCGGTGTCACGGCTATACGGGAATGTTAACGAGAAAATTGTAAAAGTTGTAAAAATTGCATTTTAGTATTGGTGGGAATGACAGAGGAAGGCTTGCTAGTGTCAATACTGCTTTTACTTTTCGTAGGAGTAATATTATTTCTGTGTCACAAAGAGAAAAGAAGATAAATTTTATTATTAGTTTGTTGATAGAAAATGTAGTATGCTTCTGATGCTCAGTGGTTGATATACATGTTGAGCTCTATCTCCAAAGCTCTTCCCAACCTATGGCTATTCCCCAGCTGTCACGGTCTACTTAAAGGCTTGTGAAGCACTTGCACCTAAGGTGACCTGACTTTGACGAAGCGAATCCAAGGCAGTATACTGAATTGTTTGAAGCGTAATATTCGAAGCCACTGCAAGGTAAATATAAAGAATTGCTTGAAGTGTATATGAATATATGTGAATTGCTTGAACTATTATTTCAAGCAGTTAACGTAATTCCTTTCACTTTTACTGGCTGTTCGCTCATATCGGCAGTATTTTGTAAATTTTCGAAGTTAGTTGGATTTTGTCCACTAGCACATGTTGTATTTAGTTATTAACGAAATACGTGCTTTATTTATGCATTTGGTACTAGTCAGTAAAATTTGTTATAAATATTACAATTTAAAAAAAAACCTGATTACTTTAAAGATGGAAAGACAATCTCAGTCTGCGTAAATTTCGTAAAACATATCGGAAAACATGTTTAGTTCTGATACCAGAAAAATATTTCCATGAACATATGGTGCAACAATAACCGAATCTACGTCGACTGTTTTATAGCATCATCTGGGATACATACGCCAAAACGGGACACTACTCTAAAACTCAGGATCACTTTAGATTGCTTTATATTGGCAAATAAACGGGTGAAATAAGTTCTAATAATTTTTCCTCGAATGTTAATGACCGTGCGCAAAAATCTTTTGAAACTTCTAAATATTTTACCTCTCAAAGAATTCTTTTTTGATTTAAAAAAAAAAAAAAATCAAACCCTTGCTGACACACAACTCCCATCTGGTTGAGTGGGTTTAGCGAACGCGTTCGAGACGGTGTTGGTTTACCCAAACAGTGACACATCGCGGACTGAACTTTGAAGGTCATGATGAGTCGCAAGAGTACAGCATAAGAAATGAGCATATAAAAACTAAAATAACATACCTGAAAGATACATCTCACCACAGAGGGTTAGTATCCAACCATTATCTAGTGTTCCATATCTCAGTTAGCTACTGCACGTGTCATGTGGAACCCGTTGAAACAAGCTTTCGTACAGTTTATTTTCATCAGAAAGCTTTCAAAATGCTGTTTTATGGACTGTTGACTAATTGGTAATTTATTTTCGCATCGAAATTGACTCATAGATATATTTTTTAGCTTTCGATTAGTCTTCAGATTTTTTCGTTTGGCGATATGCTTTTTTGCTGTTAGACCTCTTAAATACAGCCTCTAACTTTAAATACGTTAAATAGTGGTATGTGGGTGTATACCGTAATTTGCCATAACTATTTATTAAATGTAAAAATAATCTCATCCATTACTAATCAAGATTCTGTAACCGTGTGGAATGGCAAGGTTTTAAAATACCATGAATTAGTGAAAGGAAGTGGTTGAAAGTTTTGTGTGGTTTGAATGAAATAAATATCTTTAATGGTTGGATTTTTCAAATTCAAAAATTTCTGTTTGGAATTTTGTAAGCAAACAATAGGAGAGGAATGAGACATTAGATGTTTCTGACAATGTGGACAAGACTGGGGGGGTGTGTGGCCTCCGCTTACGTTCGCGATCACTCACGCGTGACATGTTTTTGATCTCAGCCGAACCTGAACTGAACTGGTATTATTTAAATTTTTTCACATTTCTTGGAAATGAAGGATTCCATTTATTTCCCCATACTGGTGTAAAAAGATGGGAAAAGGAACCCGTCGTATCGCCTTATCGTAGGGAGTTATTTGAGCTCAAATTCTAGGCATGATTTTAGCAACAGAATGTATGCAAAGGGTAATTTATTTGGTAGTATTTTGTATTCGAAATTCTGTATAGACTATTAAGGTGAGTATTTTCAGGTTAACATCCGTTCAGAAAGGAAACTCGATTTTAAAATTGATACATGGAGGGGGGGGTTAAAAAAAGTTCGAGGGAATTCAGGCTGTAAATGATTTTAGTAGTACGAGAAAAATTTATGTATCAAATAGAAATATGGCTATAATATATATCAAAACGTATTGTCGTAGGGAAGAATGTTTGGACAATTGATTAAATAAGGAAAATATTAGAATGTGCACTGGATAAAAAGTGTACGTAGGCAAGACACCAAAAATTCACCATTGATCGTGCAGGTATAATAGCCCCGCCCACTACCACTCCAATTTTGAGGGAGAACACCCGGGGGAGGGAGTCCGAGGGTCTTCCGTCCTTCTTCCCCTACCACCAAACTCAGGAGAGGACTTTCGACCAGTCTTGTTTTTTGTATCCCCTTGCCGCGTAGACAATAGACACGTACAAACATCCATGCCTTCTCTGGGATTCGAATCCGCACCCAAGGGTACGACAGTCAGCGTCACTAACCACTATATCGGTTGTACGAGTTAGGTAACGGATAAAGCTGTTAAAGGCAACCAAATAATGAAAATTTATTGCTTTTTGATTTCGTTTCTTTTGTTTTGTAGACTATTAAAAAATAAATTTATTTTGCGGAAAGCAATTTCGTTTTAAATTTTATATTGCTCCCTCTCTCTTCCCTAGAAATTGCTTTTAATGCTTTTCTTTTTTTATCTTTTACCTTTGCAAAATTGAGTTTTTATTTATTTATTTATTTATTTATTTTTAAGAAATAGCTTCTTTTCTTTATCAATAAATTGCAATTTTTAGGTAGCTTTTGCGTTAATTTAAGCCTTTCATTTCTGCATTTAAAAATATATATGCTAAAGACATTTATCGACCAGTTTTTAGCTCTCACCTTTATTTAAAAAAAAAAAAAAAAGTTTCCAGTAGAAAACGCGAAGTTTGTATTTATTACATGTCTTCCACGGTGACTTGACATTCCCTACTAGTATTACTAGTTCTGAAATACAAACGCACGTACATTTATTGAAATAAATCTGAGTATACTCACTAACAATGTTGAAGTAATAGTTTTAAGAAAAAGTAGAAAGTAACATCGAATCTTCGGCAAGCCGTAAATAAAAGCTGGAATATAAATTACGAAATGTATAGTTATAAGATCAAAAAGCCAAGGTTAAAGCTGTTTTTAATATTTTTTATTTAAAATACTGCATCTGAATTTTCTCCTCAATTTTGGGTTTTTTAACATGGCTTATTACTAATCAGGCAGCAAGGTAACATTGAAATCATATTTATAAGCAGATCATTTCTTGAAGGGGTCATTGTTAATATAGTAGAAAGTTAAAAAGGGCTGTAACCCTTTGAAGCATTGTCTTTCTAAGTAGGTTTGTGATGATATTGCTTTAATTGTTTTGTTGTAATATGATGTAATTTATCTAGTGTATTAAATTAACGTCATTAGTTTCTCGTTAGTCCGACGTTTACAAGTAGACTTTAAATGTACCATCTGAGTTCTTTTGTTCTTTAGTATTTAGTTTCTTGGAAAGATATTTAAATACTTTTATTTAACTCAGTTTTTCTAAATGGCTAGACGATTTATTTAATACCCATTTCAAGGACCGGAAGTGGTGGCCATTCCATTGTAGAAGCACCTAATAGGTGGCCACCGTTGCCTTGTGTGAAGGGACACAGTTACAACCATGCTTTCTCCGGGATTCGAAACCGGGTCCATCTGTACGGCAGTTTGGATCACTACCAGCTGGTCGGCATTAACTCAAAGGTAAATGTAGCAATAATGTTTGATACTGAAGAGAAGGAGAAGTTTAAAGAGAGTCTGGAAGTTCGCAAACATAACCAACGCTTGCCAGTTTTCATCGTTTAACTTGCTGGATATATGGGTTAGTTTTGTTTGCATTTCGCGTAAAGCGTTGTGTACAGATCTGTCTACTTCGGTAAAACTACGCTCCCACAAAATACATCTAAGTGAGTCCTTTCAGTATTTAGGTTAAATAAATATTTTTAACGATTACTTTTATGCCCAAAGTAGGTTATAGGAATCTTTGCTAGAATATTTGGATTTAAAATAATGTAATGAAGCTTGACCACTGTGTAGCATTAATTTACTATTAAGGAGAATTGACTAAGACTTAAAATCATTCGAGTTTGTAGCACTGTTTCGACCTCTACTTCAGCAAATTTTCATTTATTTATCGATGGTAGCTTTATCTGTGTTTTAAGTTTAGCTTAAGTGTGTTCTATATCCGAAATTGATATTGACACTTCAGATTTTCATTACACTTATCAGTTGAAGCTTTGGAGGAAATTTATTTAGTTTCATAGGGCTGTAAAATATCAACTAACTATTCACCCTAGTGAAAGATAAAGTGTATTTAAGAGTAGTTAAAAAAACTGCTCTAGAAGCATAACATAAGTGGCAGTGATGAAATTAAGATTATTCAGGCTTCATCCATTTAATCTGCGGAACTATGTCACTCAGTTGTTAGTTTTGTGTCAGTTCTAAAATACGTAGTACGACGAGATAAGTTGTTTGTTCTTTGTTAGTTTTACAAGATAAATATTATATTAACTGCCTTTGAAGGTCATAGCAGCGTGTCTTGAATTCCACCGCAGAGCAGAGTAGTTCCTTTAGTATACGGCCGCCACTGACTTAGTGATTAAGGATACTAATAATTAGAATAGAAGAGAAACACGTCAATGTGACAATCAAAATCGCTGAAACAACCTTGTATTTGGCGTACTATTAAAACACTCAATCGATTTCGAGGGCAGCTACAGGTCCCTCCTCATCAGGAGAACGAAATTACTAGAAATGGAAAGCAACCTCAGTAACGGCATTTTAATGCGCGAGGAGGCTGCACTCGAAATCGATTGAGTGTTTTAAAAAATGCACGCCCAAATACAAGATTGTTTCAGCGATTTTGATACTAATAATGTTGATAGTTCAACTCGCCTTCGACGGGTGGATGTTTACGCATTACGGGCACCACCACCACCAGTGGCCGAGCGGTTAAAGCCACTAAATATTGGTAGTTCGCCCGTGTTCGAACCCCTGCAGACGGGTTGGCTGCAGGGTTTTTCCCATGTGTAAGGTGAATACGAGCCAATTTTCCCTCCGAGGAGGGGGAACCATCCCTTTACAAAAGCATCCTTCTTCTTAAGATAGCCCTTGTATGCTTTAAACATTATCAGTATAAGGGCTGTAAGTAGGCGGTGATGTGGACACGTTCGGGAAAATCACCGAATTTCTATACTTAAAAAAGTTAGAAAATTGTTTGAGTCGCTTTTTAAAATAGGAGCATTCTTATTCGACCAGATTATTTATCTGATTCAGAATGAATACGAGTCAAGTTTCCCTTTGATAGTCCTTCACGAAAGTATACTTCCTCTTAGGCGAATATGCTTTCACTTAATTTATCAACCAGTCATTAATAGATGCTTGTTGATTTAACTAATCTAAATGCTTCAGAGCAATTGAATTAATGAAACTGGAGGAGAATGGGTGTTGAAGCTCCGAATAAATGCTATGAATAGACCTTCAGACTATGAGAACTGGGGTCTGGTATTTTCGTTATAGATGAGGAAACACCATGCAGCAGATGCCTTCAGCTCTTGTCAACCCAGCACAAGGCAAACTGCCAGTATTTCGCAATTCATAGGAGTGTGTCTGATTGAAGAAAATTGTATTCTTTTTTATTTACATGAAGCACATTAATGTAGAAGTATGGCAGTATTAGGTAATTTAAATTTAGCTGTGAAAACGTAAGAATTTGTCTCGCAGAAAAGTTTTGAAGCATGTGTTAGCTTACATAGTTCTTTTAAGATTTGATGGTACATGGGGGAGGGAGAAGAAACCTGTTTAACAACTGAAAGAGTTTAAAATTTAATTAAAACCTTAATTATTGGAAAAGGAAGTTCCTGTTGCGAGCGTAATCTCCAGTGTCACCTTTAGCTTTTATCAAACAGGAAAGTAAAATTATCTATGAAAGATGATGTTTACTTTTAATTAATGAGCTCCATTGTGTTACCTTTCTTTCAAATAACCATCTATGTAAGTTTTAATACTTTGCTGAGTATAACGCTATGAAGGACGCCAGTTTAATATTTAAAATTCTCGAACATGATGGTGATTTTATAGAAAAATTTGTTGCATTTCGAAGAATACAAGATTATCTTATTCTCCTGCCGGACTTTAAGGGTGATTTTCTTTTTATGTCTTTCAAATGATTCATGTTCATGATTTTTTAATAAGAAAAAGTATTTATTCCAAAAAATCTAAAGCACGTTTAAAATTCAATGTACCAGTTTTTTTGTTTTATATTGTCCGTTGTTGCGGTGGATTTTTCCTTCTAGTGTAAGACGAACTTGTACCTGTGACTTCATCAGGATGCCGGAAAGGCGGCATGTCCCCAATTCTGTTGTCCTTGTTGATGGAAATTAATCTGATTTATTGTTATCTTATTTTATCTGAGCGAGCCTTCTGTTGCAATTTTATGTGCTTATTGTTGTCTTCTTGGTAACGCTGAGTCATCTTGAGAGGCGAATGATTGAAATTGCTGAAATTTAATTTTGCTTGCGATTTTCTACAAAACGGCGTGGTCTACTTGTGAGGTGGTTCACCTGTATTTGCATCGTAAATAAAGGCTAGTTTTTCCGTAGAGACTTTCACTAGGCATCCATTCCAAGAATGCAGCCTCCTCCGTGCTATGTGGTAATAAATTGTTCTAACTTTTGAATTGCGAAGTGGTGTTATTAATTAACATTAAATGGAACTAGAATTCCTTGGTCTTATTGGCTGGAAGTTGCCGTAACTAGAATTTATCATATTTCATTTAAAGAACTATATTTCTCTGTTGATACTTTAATAATCCAGAACTTTCTTTTTTAAAAGTTTTAAGCTAGTGGTTAGCTCGGTTGTAGCTCATGTGACTTTTCAGTGTAGGTTAATGGATGAAGAAAAACACGAGTGCCATCTGCTGAAGGGAAGGAATGCAGTCTTGGAGGACGTTTTAGGAGAAATTAGCTTTAATTTACCTATTAATATATCAATTTTGTATAATTTATATTCTTCGTAGTTGACTATCGACTATAACGAGAGCCAGTCCAAATAAAAGATTTTACAGGTTTTCTGCAGCGAAGAAACTACATTACACATCTTGCGCAATTAATAATTTTTTCATCTTTTGATGTTTTAGTAAAAAGCGGGTCTACTTTTTGCTTTGTATAATAATGTTCCGTTATACTCCCTCTGTCCTAAATTAGTTGCTACATTTGAATACTTTTGTACTGATTATTGATTCTGATGATTTTATGATTTTGTTTGAACATTTTTCAGAGATTTCAGGGTGCTGTGCCATCAGTCAACAACATTTACTTACCAAGCATTCGCTGCTTAAATCAGTACCAAGTTAGTTAAAAAAAATCCAAGTTTTGAGCACTCTGAAGAAACGCCCCATTTTGTAAGGACTCTTCCCACAATCGCGTAAAACTATTATATATATATATTCTATAATAGCTAACTATTATATGTATATTCTATAATAGCTAATGAATCGTGAATTCATTAGGAAGAAAATGATCTTTCTTGCCGAACGGTGGTAGAGTCCTCATAAAATGGGGCGTGCCTTAAAGTGCAAACCCTATAAATTTGCTTCGAAAAATTTGTCTCAAAATAAGTGCTACATTTGTGGAAAGTAAAAAATGAGATTGAAAATACCAAGTTGTGATAATTTTAATTGCAAATTAAACAATTTTAATTGATATTTAAGGAATTTCTTGCACATAATATAGCTTCGGGTTTACATGCCAGGTTTCGTGGAAGAAGATTTTGATGACGGAGTTTTTCCTTATTTAGATGGGTTATTTTGTACGAGTTGCCTCCGCCTGACATCATACTGTTTTCCATACATGTTTGTAAAGTTAAAAATACATTGTCAAGCTTTTCTACTTCTATATTTTGGAAAGCGACTTCAACAGCATCAATTAAGTTGTCAATATTCTTTGTGGGCATCTGATGTTGCAATGACTGTATTGCGTTAAAAAACCCGAGATCAAGTACATTTAAATCCGGACTATTTGGAGGTTGACATTGTAGTTGCAAATTCCATCCATCTTTTGAACATTCTTCTGTGATACTGGGATCATCCACTGCCAAATGAGGCTTGGCATTGTCCTGTTGTATGTATATAGGACTCGATTTTTCACTACTTGGAAATTTTTCACCTATAGCCGGCAGAATTTTTCTATAATCATTTTTCGGGTTTCTTCTTTATTAACAATTTCTACAACTTTTGTCACAGCTGTTCCTTTTGGACGATTTTTTGAGTTTCTTTTTGCATTTTCTGAATAAACAAAAGGCCATATTCCAGTTTTTCCGTCAAACATTTCATTTCTATTCGAGTCCCATCTTGGTCTTGCCACCGCTGCCATAAACATTACTTTGTTAATAAACCTTTTGCTTTTGCAATGCCTCAAAGGTTCAGGTTCATTCAGGGTGATGTAAAAGTAATTATTGGTTTTCGTAATATAAAACCATTTTTCATCGATATGAACCCGATCCAACATTTCCGAAAAGCATCCATTAGTTTTAACATGCTGTAAGCAAAATCGAATTCTGTCGAGCTTATTTTTGTCTGTCAGACTTGGCTTTATGGTGGATGAAATACGCTTCAAAACTTTTCCCTCCTTTAGAATCCTGTGTAATGTTGATTTGGGAATATTAACAGCACACGATAAACTCCGTAGTGATTGTCTTCGTTTTAATGGGACATCTTTGATTTTGCCCAATTGCTGAGAAAAATCTTTTATTTTCCCTTCCGCATTTACCAATTTTTTGTGTTACATTGTAAATTTCATCTCCATTTATTTTTGATGTCTTTGCCTGCTTCCACAAACCGGATATTGTACTACGATGAACATTAAATTTAATCGCTGCAGCATTTATAGCACCATGGCTTAGTTTGTCATTTTTCAAATGTTGCAGTAAAAATTGCAATACAGCGTTACGCTCCTTATTCATTCATTTCCTGCTTTAGGGTATTTTCTAAATTACTATTCATAATTTACAATTATCGTCGCATTACTTCTCATTCATATAATTTTACATTTGAGTTAACATTTATTCCAACACCTAGTATACCGTCTTATATTCATTATAGTATTATAATTTTACTGGTAGCTATTTACTAAACTGCATCAGAAGTTATTTAAGACTCCACCTACTTGAAATGTAGCAACTAATCTGGGACAAAATTTCCGACTTAAATGTAGCAACTAATTTCGGACGGAGGGAGTATATTGTTTAGCAATTATTTTGTTAGTTTCACATAATTGAACTTAATGACTGAAAATCACAAATGAACTGTCAATGTTTATTGTGATTATTGCAAATACATTATGACAAATACACAGCTAGTCATGGTGCGTAGATACCATAATGGATGTGGTTTTCCCCACTTTTAGGTTTATACCTCATAGGCCTAAAATATAAATACCAAAGCGTATATAAATTCAAGAAGCAAGAATTAAGTGTTTGCAGTAATAGTCTCGAGGTTTTCTATTATACTGTTGACTGGGATTAAGGACAATTAATATTTACCCGATGACAGATTTCAGTAACCAATGAATTTAGTAGTAAATCATTATCAGACGAAAAAAACTTAAAAATCATAGAAATTTGCATCGAGTTTCTTATCCGGAAAAACTGGCATATTAATCAATATTTTTGGATTAAAAGGGAAAACTGCAAAAAGTTGGAGTAAAAGGGGTTCCAAAAATATGTTCGAAGCCTAACATGCATAACGCTACGCACAAATAGTTTTATGGAATTTTGAAATGAAGTTTTTACACACAGAAATGTAAATGTTGTACGCCGCTTCAACGCAAGTTACAAATCCTATACGTTATAGTGAAAAATCGATGAAATTATTGAGAGTTAGACGTTAGTATTCGTTTCCACTTTAATAATTGTTTCCAGCTACGGAAAATAAATTCGAACTGTAAAAGTTAATGTTAAGATACCCTTTATAAAAGGTCTCTATCTGAATACCGTGCTTATTTCTGGTGTGTTTGTTTAGTTAAATCATTTCATTCCTAAATACAGTTAATAAAAATCGCTTATTTTTTGGAAGGCAGATTCCTAATAAATTTTGTTATCCCCCCTTCTTCAGCGAGAAATTTTATGTAGATAGCTCCAAATCCGTTTCCAGTTTTACGGATTACGCGTTTGCGTGCGTTGTTATGGTTTGATTATGGCAAAGCAGTCGAGGGATATCTACCTAAGGGGAGGGATGCCTTCGTGGAGGACTTTCGTAGGGAAACTGGCTCATATACACATTACACATGGGGAAAAGCACGAAAACGCTCATACAACAAGCCCGTTCGTGGGATTCGAACCTCGGACCGAATTACCAGTGTTTAGCGATTTTACCACTTGGCCACTCATGGCTGTGTGTGTTTCTTCTGTAATAACCGTCCAGATTTTGTTTTGTCCAAACATGGTAGTTAGATACCCTCAATAAATTGTGCAAATTAATGCGTTTACTTTAAAACTGTTTCTACAGTGCAGCAGTAACTGTCACTTGTTTCCAATAAAGGCAGTTGTGGATTTATAGAGGGAGAACCGATCTCACCAGCATTTTTGGGTGTCTTCATCTTTTGAGAGTTAGGGTACTTTTTCTGCTTTTTAAAAATTAGGTAAGGCTTTGAGGATCCTCGGACGTGAAGCCCGTCGCTATTGCGACCTGCAGCGTCCCATAAATCCGCCTATAGCTAAACGTTAGCTTGTCATAACCAATGCAAAACTAAACCTTCATTACTAACATACTTCTGCCATCAGGATTGATTAAAGAGCGATGCTAACAAATACAAAAACGCAAGATCAAAAGGGGAGGAGGAGGACCGCTTTGAACTAAAGCCGTAAAAAAGACATTATTACCTTTATATGTACGCACTGGTTGCCATATCATAGATTTCTCTTCTGTTGTGATATGCTTTCAAGCATGTCAGCCGTCATATGAATGTCTATCATTTTTTAAAATGAGGTTAATCGATGTTCTGCTCTCTGTCGACCGAAGAAGCTTGAATCATTTTCAGGGAGTAGCAAATCGTATAAATCGTTCAAGAATGAATGATTTTGTTGATTTATTATATTTCCTTGCGAAGTAGTTTCTTTTAAAATTCTGAAGAACTTTCGTCATCTCATCTTAAGTGTATTAAATTTCAGTTTTTTCAGATATTTTAAGTTATTCTAAATACATATTTTTGTTATTTATATTTGTTTTGGTTTTAAGTTTTATATTTTATGTTATTTGAGAGAAAAAAAATTATATTTATAACTCTTTATCAATTAAATGTTCGTCAAATGAAGTGCTTCGCACCGGAACATTTTCTCAGCTAAAGCTTAGAATAACTCGGAAATTTGCTTATGTAATTTAGTTGAAATCTAAATATATTAATGAAATTTAAGACGGCATTTGTTTATTAAATAAAATTTATTAATATAAAAATGTTGTAAATGGGAATTTTGATTATAAATTATTTGTCATTTTTGAGTGTATATTTTTTGAAGCAATACAGCATGTTAACCTGATTGGCGACTATGAGTTTCGCAGTAATAAAATATTCTTTCATTCGTTTCGATTAAATAGGCAAGTGTTTCTTCATTGCTAAAATAATATCATCAGTCTCTCATAATTTCAAAACTATCGCTTTCACATTCGTAAAAAAAAAAATGAACATTTTTTTAAACAATTTTTAATTACATTTTCACCATTATGAGGAGTATATTTTTCTGATCTAGTTTGCCAAAGTAACAACTAAATACTGAAATCAATAAAACAGGAAACCGCATGCAACTGATACTTAATTACAAATCATAACGTTTTGATTCTTTAGTATAGTATGTTATTTGTGCCAGAGAGCGAAGTTATCAGGGCCTGGTTAACTTTATTCAAGGCCTAGTACTTGGAGTGCAAAGAAATAAATCATTATTTGTTATAAATGTTTGTTTTACATAAAATAAGAAAATGAGATTTAAAACTTTAAAAAACTTGAAAGAACTTTACTTTTAATGTCCCCCCCCCCAAAAAAAAAAAAGAAAAAAGTGGTCTGAGAAAATCATCTAGAGTATGTGTTAAATACTGTACGTTCTCTGCATGCGCAAATGGCCGATTTAGGATGTTTCTTGATTTGAGTAAAAACGAGTCAATATTTTTTAGAAGTTCTGTGTAAAGCGATGCCGAAGGCAGTATCACTAACTTCTGCTCCGTAATTAGTTAACGAAGGTAAACATTTATTGTTCCGGGGCAATGAACGGATATTTTACTTTACTCTGTAATTTACTGACGCGTCTGATGATTTCCTGTTTTGTTATATTTGTGGTGATAAAAAAGGTTCATTCTTTAATTAAGGTTAGCGTTTTTTTTTTTTAACTTTTATTGTGTAAAGTTGCTGTTAACAAGCGGTGCATGCAGTCCTACATGGAGATTAGGAAACTGTCGAAAAAAAATTAAGAAACTTTTCTTCTGTACATTTACGGGTACGGATGTATTTTAGAAATGGAAAAAAGAAAAATTAAAAGATGGAGGAAAATAAGAAGAGTAACATTCTAGTAAAGAAAACGTTGTGTTAAAATTCCAAGAACGTCCCGCCCTCTTTTCTTTGATTCTTGATGATGCTTATCAGCCGTGCCACATACACCTATTAGTGGCCAATTAAGTAAGAGCTCAGAATACTGCTTGTCGAGGTTTGGTTCGGCAAACTTGTTGGGATCATGGCGTTTTCGCGATTCAGTCAACCAACCGTGCCGCCTTAGAACCCAGAGTTATAATAATAATAACAACAACCAAGCGCGGGTTTCCTAGTGATATTTTAATATTAGCAGATGTAAAATGTTGTACTTTTTTTTTTTCAGATTTAAAACGTATTCATTACCCCTTTCATATTTGCTGGCAACATAAAAACAGCGCAGCATCAGTATGTAAAGATTCATCGTTAGATAATTTATTTTGGAAAGAAGTAGGGAGGAAGAAAGTCGCATGCTTTCAGCGATAAAATTAACTGGCGATCTCCTGAGAAAAATCGCGAGTATTTGTGTTGTATGCGAGGAAATTCACGAAATTCTCAAACTGCCACGTTTGGTTTTGGTTTATTGGTTATGGCATAGCACTCAATAGCTATCCCCCTGAAGGACTTTCTAAGAGAAAATGGTTTGTATACGCATTACACATGGGACCACGAAAACGCCCATGCAGCCAGCCCATTCCTCGGGATTCAAACCCCTCACCGAGTTACCAATGTCCAACTACTGTACCGCTTGGGCGCTGGTGGGTCTGCCACGTTTCGCCTATGGCTACATATTCAAATTTGGAATCAAGCTAAAATTTTCAGTAGGTTTACGTATTAGGCCACTAGTGGGCATTTGGTAATGGGGAAAATTAAACAGATTTTATTCAAAGCATGATGTTTCTTTGTTTTGTTGAGAAAAATAGAGGCTATGTGACATCTTTGAGACAAAATAAGATTGGTCATAAGTCTTCCCTTTCCCCAAGTTTTTTTTTTTTTTTTTTTTTTTTTTTTTGTGTGTGTGTGTGTGTGTGTGTGTGTGTGTGTGTGTGTGTGTGTGTGTGTGTGTAAACGATATGATTTCCACGTCCCCGGCGCTATATAATTTTAGTAGTTAAAATGACAAACACGAGCTTAAATTTCGAAACAATCTTAAATAGCATAGTGTTTAAAATTTTTGCTTATTGAACCTAGTACAAGTCTTTGATTTAATTATAAAATATTTCATTAGAAACTTGCAGTTAGCAGCTTTGACAGTGTGTACGCTTTGTATTGCTTCAATCCGTTAGAAAAGATAAATTTACGTTACAAATAGGAAAAACTAGGAAACCAACCATGCAGCCAGCCAGTTTGCCTGATTTCGAACTCGGATCGAACTGCCAGTATTCAGTGGTCGTAATCACTTGGCCACTGGTGGAGTTGTTATAATTATTTTATTCAATTTACAAGTAGCATCTGAAGTAAATTTGAAAGAAGTTCCCTCCGAAGTAAATATGGCGCAATATGTTCTATGCATTGAAAAATCTTGATCTGTTTCCCCCCCTCTTTTGTGGCTTATATTATTTTTTTAATTGAGAATGTTAATAAAAGTATTAAAAGTTTAAATATTGATAGATAAACTCGATTATGTTGTATGAAGATATTTTATTGCTGCAGCATACAGTTGTGGTTAGAATTCGCTGTGAGAATGAACTGAAAGAGTAATGTAACCGAAAGTTTTGGAGTATGTAGCCAAATAATTTCTTTGAACCCTACTTTTACATAAATCATTTTACAGAATACTGTCTTAAAATATTGTCCAGTTAAGGTCAGTTATAAAAGAAGTTTAAGATCTTATTTTTCTTGTGTGTGTTTATCTTTCGATGAATTTAAATTATTTAGACTATTGACAACCATAACCATACCGATATTCGAAAAATCAAGGTAATTGGGTTTTCTATAAGCCTAGTATTTACAGCAAGTATGAGGGGGATTTTATTGAGTTTATTGTATTTCAACGGGGATTATGCAATTAAAAAATATTTTTATTTCTGTAAGCAAAAGGCACAGCGCACTTTCACTAACGTTTCGAAAATTCTGTCTACTTACTTACACCCATAACATACATATTTCAACTAAAAAACTGTTACATATAATAAAACATTAAAATCACGTTAAAACAGTGAAATTAGTTTTTACTTGCAAGAATCCTTAAACTAAACCCATAATCTTGTTTATTGTACTAAATTTTTATTTGCATTTAATCTTATAACCTACGCCTGTTCAATTAAAAAATAAGACATTTTCTTTCACAGTTTTAGTTATTTAATGCGTATTATTAAATTCTTGCGCGTTTGATTTGAATGTAAGAAAAAATGGAACTGCTTTTCTAGCTACCACTCTTTTTATTTTAATCAAATTGTTTTTTTTTTTTGTTTGTTTTACATAGTGATTTGTTACATTACTTAAGTAATAATTAAATTAGTGAAAAATTTTAAATTTGTAAATAAACAAGCGTAATTAACTTTATTTAAAAGAGATCATAATTGATAATGCATATATTACTATTATGCCTACCATATTGGACTTACACTGTGCTGCATGTACACAAGACTGCTATTATGACTTACTTATTCTGCTGTGTGAATCAGAACGCTATTTTCGGTAAATGCAAATTAATTATAATATTTTAAACTGTTAAGTTCGCTTATGGAAGAAATGATCCTGTATTCGAATATTATATATTTCCTTATTTTAATACTTCGTTATAATAATTGATATAGTTATAAGTGGAAATCAATTTTAAAAGTAACTAAATATAAATGTCTCTTTATGCGAGATCGAGCTTTCTGTTTTATTGTTTATTGTTATTATTATCTTTGTTTTCACAACGTAATCGGTGCCACGTCCTTACCCAGCATTGATAAAGACAGCATCTTAAAGTACATTCATTCACTACGATGATATACATTTCAATTTCGTAATAGATAGCTGTGTGACTTTATTTGATAATACAGCTTCATTCAATATCACCGTTGAAGCGTTCACAGCAGCTGCTATATGACGAGAGTAAGAAAGAGGGGCGGATTATGTCTGCATAACAAAGAAATACTTAGCAGACATTGAAAGGAAAGAGGAGTCGCCCTACTCTAGGTTAAAAAAAGGCGATAGAAAATTCTTGGAACTTTGAAATTTCATTTTTGTATAACATTAACAGGTGTATCTCTCTCTGTTAAGAGAATGAGTTGAAAATGCGATTATTAAACAGATAGGTATAAAATGTATCCACCGTGCAGTATCTCGAATTCGCCCCAAAAAGAACATGCATGAAGATTTCTGCTGCTGTGCACGTTTTCTGTATTTCATCATTCTTGGTTTACCCTGACCTAATGCACTCGGTAGGAGGATTATTAGACCTGTTTACTGTAAGGGTTTGGGTATCAGATAATGCAGCTGCAAATGACTCACTTTAAAGTTATCTCAATAAATCCGTGCTTATTTTACTGAAAAGAAATTAAAATTCGTGAAAAGAGAAAGTAAACCATCGAAGAGCGTAATTTTATAGATCTTTGATATTAACACTTTGATCGCCGTAGAATTTGATATGAATTGGTTGAAAATTAATTTTGATTTTCAGGCTTATTCTGTGATTTCTTTTGCACGCATCTTTCTACGCACCATTAGGTTTTTCACAGTTTATTTTATTTTTATTATGTTTTATTTTTATTACATTTTTTATTCCAAAGCCAGAAGGGCTATTAAATTCGTTTTGGCATTTTGCGTCGAAAACTTTAAGAGTCTGAATCACTTTTCAAATTGTTGCCACCAAATATTATCGCCCTGTATTATATTTAAAGAAATTAAATAATGAAGAATCTGCGTAAATGTATGTATTCTCGCATTGTGATAAAACAACGGTATCTAGAGACATCCAATTTTGAATAACGTACGTCTCCACCCGAATATGGGCATCTGGAAACCCAAATTTGGAATTTGTTTTATTATCTATTTCATGTTTTATAAAGCGTTTGAGTTTTTGATTAAGAAACTCGACGATTTCAAAGCGAGCAATGGCAACACTGTACGGGGAAGAGAAAAAAAAAATTCAGCGCGCGAGACGATGTATCGGAAATTCTAATGATATGCTCTTTTTAAATTAATTTGCGATATTGCTGTTGAACTGAATTTTATGGTTTAAGTCCGAAGAACGTGGTATTCAGTAAATAAATTAATGCACAAAACGTTAAAAAAAGGCTCCTTTTGGCGTAATATAAAATCTGAAAGCTTTCAGATTTCCCTCCCCCCCGTGAAGTTTTTAATATATTCTCAATTATTCACAATTTTTTTTACACACATTCTTCCACAAATGAGCATATGTGCTGTTTCTTTCAACTAATATTCTCTATTAATTGCAGCAATATGCAGAAGAGCCATGTCTGTCACTTTATATAACGAAATACGAAGTGTGTGACCGGTAGCGCTGAACGATAGCTCTAAGATCAATCCTCTTTGCCAGTCACCTATGATGCCCACAGTACTAAAATAACCAGATGTTAGTCACCGGAAACCTCCATGGCTACCAATGTGTTAGAAAATAATGGGAAATACATATTTCACTGTGACGTTAATCTAGGTTTACTAGTTGCCGAGCTCTTACAAGCCTGAACAACTGCAGCTTTTATCCCAGGTTCGACTTTTGGCAGTGAAATGAACTGGTTGCGTGAGTGTTTCTTTTGTGTTTAACCTACACTACAATCACAGAACTCTACATACACCCATTAAAATCAGGTTTACCGGACATTGAGTTTAAATTTTTAAATTATAATAACTATTATGTTACTCATATAAAAATGTTTCTAAAAAAAAGGGGGACGTTTTTCTGGGGGAGAGGGGGAGAGAGGAGAGGGAGAGGGGGAGAGAGAGAGGAGAGAGAGAGAGAGAGAGGTGCACCTCGAAGCGCTTTTTTCGAAATTCGAATTAGAATTTTTTTTATTTTATGTTTTGTGACCAAATCGCGTCATTTTGAGACATAATGGGCTACAGGAAAGCGAGATTTCACTTTATACATTTCATTTTTTCATCGTCGTGAAGCGTAGACACTTAGCTATTTTACGAACTTAAAATAAATTTCATATTTCAATAAATTGATTAAATACAAATTTATTTAGAAAGGTGAGCTTAACCCTTTTCAGCGGAATTAAAAAAAAAAAACTTATTTTAAAAAATGTGCTGTTTATTTTCCTTTGATTTTTGGACACGTTGAACTTTAATCCTTTCGACTCCTTTTAAAAAAGGAATTTTGAAAAAATAATATTTGGTATTTTTTTAAAATTTTTTAAATGAAGCTTCCGAATACACTTCTCACATCTCAGATATTTTAAAATGTAGTTTTGGCAACAATTTTCCTTTCTTATTGTTGTTGATAGATTTTTGATGAAATTGCATCATTTTGAATAGTTTCATTCTTTTAAAAATTTCGGTTTGGCAACAATTTTTCATCGTATTTCTTATGTTACTGTTTTTAAGAGACTGAAAAGTTTAAGAAATTAAAAAGTTGTTTCTTTTTGCAACGGTAAATTGTTTAATTACTTTATTAGGATAATTAACATTTGTATCAAGGGATATTGCTTATTTCATTGTAATATTATGTTTTAATTACATATAATTTTAATTATAAAAAAGTTTTGCATGATATTTTTTAATCTGTTTAAGTTCTTAATCTGTTTATACCATTTGAGTTCTTAAGATTTTGCAAAGGGAAGTTGGTTAATTTATTTATTAGGATAATTAATATTTGTATTAAGGGATATTGCTTATTTCGTTGTATGCTTTTTATATGTAATGCATTTTTAACTGAATTTTTTTTTCCGTTGTTGTTTGTTTCTTTTTCGATAAAATTGTTCTGCATAGTAAAATTCTGTGCAGTTTTCAAATTTAATGTTTGGTGTTCTCTTTAGGCATTTTTCTGGTACACTTAAAAGCCAGACGAAGGCTGGCCGCGCAGCGGCTAGTTAAATATAAAACATCTTTCCCAAATTATCATCCAAGAGCCAGCTAATGTAGTAACCAAAGTCTTTTTCAAGAATTATGAATCAGAAAGATTAACTTTGTATTGTTTTCTACCTGCATTCCTTAGAAGAAAAAAAATATCCCTCTTAAATTGCGATAAAAATCGTTCCTTACCATGAAGAAAATTAAGAAGACTGCGTTTTTCATTTTTCTCGAAAAGACGAAGAAAAGTATACAGTTTAAAACAATATTTTTGCATTGGTTCGTGTCAGATTTGCAGTAAATTAAGCATTAATGCACAGTGTTATTCTTAATGTCTGAGATATGTATTGAATAATCGTGACTGCCTTGTTATATTTAAAACACTCTGCATTATTTGTGCTAGTTGAGAGCAAATGGCGTGCGCGGACATCTCGTACTCCTTTTAAATTATGAAACCTTCGTGCTTAGCTCTGCTTACATAATAGAGAATATATAATAGAATTCAGAATAGATGATTTGTTTGAAATTTTCTTTCTAATTTTTTTATAACAATGCTGCACTTTTTTGAAAGCCTTTCCCATTCGACGGTTTTCTAAACAGCATAAATATTAGACTTTCTCTTTTCTAAAATTAAGATTGCTGATAGTTTTAGAAAGGTTTTATAAAAAATCGAGTGGGTGTGTTTGAAAGTATTTTAGAGCCCACTCAGTACCAGTGTGTTATTTAGGCATTTCTGAATTAATGTTTGATTGAATGTAGGTAATTGATTACAACAGAATTCCTAATGTTTATTTCTATTTTGATCAGACATTTTTGTGGATTATTTTCTTTAGAGGTGACGTATGCAGTTTAGTAAAAATTTTAACCGTGTTTTAATCAGGTAGGAAGATACAGAGAAATTTTGCAAAATTGATTTTCGTAAGTTTTCTAACCTTTTGCTAGTGTGAGTTTATTCGAGTAGGGCAAAGCACGCCAGGCTTATCTGCTGAAGGGGAGCGAGGCCTTCGTGAAGGACATTCTGAGGGAAACTGGCTAGTATTCACGTTATATGTGGGGAAAAGCAATCATGCAACCATTCCGTTTACCTGGAATCGAACTCTCTGTATTCAGCTATTTGAAACACTCGGCGACAGGTGAGGCTGCTAATGTGAAAAGGTAATATAAAAAGCAGTGTATGCTTTTTACATTAATATTAGCATAATGAAAATTTATGCCGAATTTAAAATGCAGAACGCATTTTCTTATGCTTTATAAAAATGAAGTGGTAAAAATTAGTGATTAATACCCCTTGTTTCATTTCTTGTGGATGATAGTTCATACTGTGTTATTTGTTGTTTTGAAGCAAGGTATGATGATGTTCCTGATTATTTAATTCCTTGAATTTAACTTCATAGTGAAGTCATTTTTTAGTTATATTCATGCCCGGTGTCCACCCAACGGCCGAGCTGTAAAGTCTATGAACAATGGCAGCTGGACCTGGATTTGATTCCAGTCAAACGGGTTGGCTGCATGGTCGTTTTCGTGATTTTCCTCGTATCTAACACGGATACGAGACAATTTCCCTTGGTAAGTCTTCCATGAAGGCATCGCTTTCCTTAGCTCCCCCCTTTTGCTTGCCTTGCCGTAATCAAATAAACCAACCAAAGCATTAATGCGCTGTAAACACGATTTATAAATTACTGTCAGAGCGTATGTGTAAACGAGTTAAGTTATTTCAATGAAAGTATATTTTCCATATTAAAGAAGTTTTAGTAATTAGATATTAAAGCATAAATTTCATTACAAAATTAAAGTGTGCGTTTTTTTCTTCTTTCCAAATTTACATCATACCCGGACACGTTTCTCTTGAGTAATACACGGATAGCACGTGCGCGTGTTTTTCGTATAGTTCCACGTTTCTGGCTAAGCTCCAGACATGAATAACTAATATCTCAGTATAGTGAAAACTTTTTCATAAAAAATTATGCATGACTGGCATACCTGTTTTCAAATTTTGATTGACAGGTTCCTGTACAGAGCTTCTGAAAAGCAGACCGATTGCGTCTTCGCGAATTAAAATCCCGAGTTGCAGCTTTATCCCTGAACTATGATGATTTATTAGTAGTATTTATTAATGATATCCTTTAGTTTTGGCTAGAACATGACATCTGTTAAATATACTTCCCTAAAAAGTCCCACTTCCTCCTTCCAATTTGTTTACTAGAGATTAATTTTTTGACTTAATACATAGCTGGGGTACTAAGTAAATTTGAATTACAGGGATTAAAATAAGCATTTTTTTAAAGCTGTATGCACTTCATTTCGGTAGGTTTTGCGACTTATAAAGCAGCACATTTTCAATTGGAAAACAACAAAAAAAAAAAAAAAAAAAAAAAAAAAAAAAAACCTCGTTGTCTGTCAAACTGAAATTGTAGAAAATAGCATTGAAGTATTTTGGGCAAAACAGTTTTCAGTAGTGTAAATTGTTTGATGTGTAAATAAAAGCATAGTTAGAAAATTTTCTGAGAAGAGATAATTTTGTGTAGTGATGTGCGGAGCTTCAGAACTCTGTGCAGGAGTTACATGACCTTGAATTTACTTCATATTTCCCTTTCATGTGTTACACCTCTGATGAAGTTTCAAAACACAAAGTCGTCTTTAATAGATACGAGACTCAATCCCAAAAGTGTCATTATTGCTGTACCAGAATTCAAGTTGAGAGAAGTTTTTATGAATATATCAAATTAATTCTCTCTCATTCTGGGAAAAGACAAAAACAATTTTTTTTAAGTGTTAAAATTTTGAAACGTTTTGCGAATCGATTGAAATATTCTCCGGTTTAGAATTTTTCAAATTGAATTGCAGATGTAATGGTATTATGAATTAAAAGATTTATTGGGGGTAGCGAAGGAGCTGGAATCATGATCGCTGTGATATCAAATTCGTATTCAGGTTAATGTTTCTGAATAACCTAAAAATTGGTGTTATTTGAGAAGTGTTTGATAGGACGAAATAAGAAAATGACGAAATAACGCGCATGAACTACTGTTATTGGCAATTTAATTGTAGTTTTATGTAGTTAAAATGAGTCAAGGAGGTGGGATGAAAATGTCATCTTACTAAATGTGCTAAGAACCAGTTGGTATTTAAGGGGAAGGAAACTCATAAGTCATTAAAAAGATAAGCAAAAAATCTTCATTAGTTTTTTTAAGTGCTGCTTAAGATAAAATTTTGATTAAACTGCAAACATTTGTGGAAGACTAAATCTTCTTAAAAAAAATAGGTTTAAGTGCATTTCAAGGAATAGAGCAGAGCAATTTAATTCAGTGTAAGAAGACGAAAAGGAATTTTTTTTCTTGAACTAGAACAAATGATTACGAATGTACCTATGCTGATGTTTTTGCTTCTGTTTGAACTTTGCTTGCTCGATGACTTGAATCCTAGTGTTTGAGACTGTAACCGGTTGAACTTAACCTTGAAGTCCACTGGTTCATTCTTTTTTCTTAATCATTTGGGAGAATGAGCTTTCATTTTTTCTTGATTTTACCATGGGTAATAAATCTATTAAGTGTTGTTAGCTTTCCAAACTACCAGTAAAATGCTGGATTTGCTCTCATTGCATTAAAAAAGTTTTTTCTTGCAACATGATTATGATGAAAGGAACATCGTTATCTCCACTCATCCACCACGAAAAGCTTTTAAACGGTTTTATTACCAGCTTTGTTTTTGGTCTACCTACTGCTCCTGCGTAACAAGCTAGTGGCGCATCTTCTGTAAACCTCAAATTTATGGATCCCATTTCCAAAGCCTGACTTCTTATTTAGTTAATTAAATTCACATACTGAAATACAAGGCAGGCCTGGAGGTAAAATGCAGTGTTAATAACCTGAAAACAATTGTGTAAAGGTGCTGCTGTAAATTCCGATTGAGAAAGGACGATGTGAAAAGCATTCAGTTATATCTGTCAGTATATGGACATGCTTGTGACTCAGATTAAAAAATCGTTCACTCTCAGTAGCGATTATCATTTTCGGATCTATTCATCTGGAAGTTTTTTCTGCGTACTTCGCATAGAATGGGAATATGATGTCCATAACGCATTCTATGTTTTTAACATTCTTTATTTCAAATGTTTTACCAAGTATCAAGTTATTTTTCAAATAAAGCGAGTTTATATTGTATCTTAAGCGCAGATTTGTTCTCTATTCCAATCGAGGTCATAATAATTCACTTCTTTAAATATCACTTATAGTACCGTCACTTTAAAAAATTGTGATGAATTCAGTTGTTTCAGGCAGTGTCAGGCTTGGGTTGTACTTTTATTGAACTAGACTCCTGCGTTTCGTTTAGTGATTTTGAAATTTAATCTGTAGATCAGTGGTTTTTAACCGTTTTTCCACCCACCAGCGGCCGTGCGGTAAAATCTCTAAACCCTGGTAGTTCCGACTGGGGTTCAAATCCAGGCAAGCGGGTTGGTTGCAGGGGCATTTTCGTCGCTTTTCCCTTGTATAACGTGTATACGAGCCAGTTTCGTTTACAAAGTCCTCAACGAAGACATCTCTTCCCTTAAGCAGATAGCCTTAGTGTCTTTCGCTATAAACAACTAAACCAAGCCAACTTTTTTCCCTCATGTACCCCTTCACCATTGCTTGATGAGGAATTCAATTATGTTTATTATTTAGATTATTTTTAATGTGTTTTATAAATTAAACAAGAAGTATAGAAAAGATATACCAAAGCTTGAATAAAAGGGTTTTTTTATATTCAGAAACTGAAATTAAATACCTAACACAAATAAAAGGCTGATCGCATTCCTTTAATTCTGGAATTCCACTTTGGTGGAAAACCTTCGTTATAGATGAGTTCGAATGAGGAAAATTTAACCAGTCATGAAATACTGAACAATTAAATATAATCGTATCATATTGTAATTGGCGTGTTGAAGTTTTATTGCTGATGGAAAGTGAAATGATCTTTAGTTTTTATGTTCGGAGATAATGAAGACTCTTGCTAAAAAGCATTTACTAGATTTTAAGTGTTCCACTCGTTTATTTAACGCATGTCACGAACTTTTCCGGTAACCTCCAAGTTCTGTGAAAACTGTTGGTGGTGTGCTTGTAATGGTTTGATTTCTCTCGTCGTCTTTTGCATAAGCCTTGATTCAGCAATTTTTCTGAAATTTAAATATTTCAGCATCTACTTTATAATGCAGTTTAACTATATTTTCTCTCAACTCCTACCAGAATTTACAAAGAAAAATATGTAAATCGGAACTGCTTCTTTTTTTCACGTACATTAGATTTTAAATTTACAAAAATTGCCTCAAAACTATGAGGTTGCCTAACTTGGCATCCTCACATTCTCTTTGATTTCCCTTTGATTTGAATTTTATTATAATCAATATTTCTTATTTTATGCATTAAACAAGTGTAAATATATACCTCAGATTCTGCAAATATGTGAATAATTATGTCTTGTTTTATGTGAATAGAAACTTATCACTTAGTACGAAAATAGTTATTTCAATTAGAACAGGGCCTCCTGTCGCTTACAGGAATGTGGGATTTGCCGATAACAAAATTAATTTTTTTCTAGATTCTTGAATATAAGTTTCATAAAGTCTGTCATAGAAGAAATTAAGATTTTTCAAATTATGATTGCCTTTTCTATGTGGGAATAATGATGGTAAATAGTTATTTATACCTTTTTCAGCGTTTTCTTACGATGCATTTTCTTAAGGGTATAAAGTAAATCCTAATCAATATTCGGGGTAAACTAAATGATGTAATTTATTGTTGCTTGATGTCTTCATTAAGTCCATGAACTTATCAGAGAGAGTTAGTTATTAATAGATAAATATTACAACATAACTCACTGTCATTTCAACATTTCTGTGATGTCAATGCCGTTTCTTAAGTTTTTGGTGTGAAATTTTCATTTGCTCCATCAGAGTTTTTTTCAAGATTTTTTGTAGGTTTTCGAAACTACCGAATGCGATTTTGTGGTCAGATTTATGTGCAGTGTCGTCTGTATTGCCTCGACCGAAGGGGTAACAGTGGCCCTTATGTGAATACTGTTTATTTTCTACAGTAAACTATTTAATTCCATTTAATTTAGCATAAATTAATATTTGATATATGGATCAATTAATTTTCCAGTTCAAGAGGGGTAGACGAATTATCTATAAAAAGCAGAATAAGACTGTTTTTTGATTTGATTTAGTCGTGAACTTTTGTTCGGAACAGCTTTTTTAAGTCGCCTAAAAACAACATTCCAGTTATTGGGCAATAGTCTATTACGGGGCTTCTTAAACTTTTTTAGTCGCGACCCCAAGACCCCATAATATTTACGAAATTTGGTGGGACCCCATAAGCATTGCGCATATCCGACACACACGGGAGTGAAACGGTCAAGTTTTTTCACTTGTATTGTAATACATTATTGCAGTTTTAGGTCATTAACTTTAATTTCTAATTTTAAGACATAGAACAATGTGAAAATTTTAAATAATTAACAGACGAAATGACAACATCGCGTGCTGTCAAGTAAAATCAACGTTTATGTTGTAAAAAGAATGCGTCGAAACTTTTTTTCTTTGTCTGTATTGTGTTATCTTTATCTATTTTCAGATACATTGTGTAAAAGTATTTGGCATTTGTAAAATTATTACAAGTTAAAGAAATATCAAAACTGCTAAAATTTTTGGCGATCTCCATGGGGATCGCGACGCACAGTTTAAGAAACTGGTTTGATTACATTGTACAAAATGTTCTTTCAGCATGTTGCAAAAACGATTATAACTAACTCGCTCTGAACTATTGAAATTCGTTTGTTCGAATTTACTTTATTACAATGCGCTAAAGAGGTTTTTTATTCTTTTTCTGACATGTTTGTATTAAATTTATTTGCAATGTGTTGGCATAATTTCCGTAGATATCCTTTCATGAATGCAGAACCGTTCCTAGGCCTTTGGCTGCCAGCGTACTTCGCTAAGATTGCCACCCCCCAAATTAAAATAAAAATGCTCAATGATTAGTAATATTTTTTATTTCATTCTCACTAAGTACTTGCATAGCACAAATTGTGTAAAAAGTACTTACATATGACAAGTACTTACAATGAATTTAAAATATTTAGGCGTAGTATCGCAAGAGTCCGGCCGCCCGCGTACTTTTACGCGTTACACCCTCGCTAGGAACGGCCCTGCATGAATGGAAGCATATTCAGTTGCTTTTGTATAAACTTAACGTTGTACGGAATTAGTCAAGCTGCAGTGAAATTGAGGAAGTTGGTATCCATGATGGATGTTCTTTTGCTGTATCTAGACTCGGTTAAATATTTTCAGAAATATTTAATTTACGTTGTTTTATGTATTACCATATTTCATGGTTATTTTTTATAATAGGTGCAACATCAAGGCAAGGATTCAAAGCGATATTTTTATAGGAATTGGTTTCCCTTTTTATTTTAAATAATTAGTTATCTCATTAGCAGTCTTTGAATATGAATCGTATACTTTTTTCATCAAAACAACATCTGAAAGCTGTTTTCAATCGCAGTGTTCTTGTAGGCTGCAGTGTATAGGATACTGTGAAAAATATCCCTTTCTCGCATCTTGAAACTTGGATTTCCAATGTCATTGTACTTTTTTTATGGTTATAAGGAGAGAAAACCAGTTTTTCCTCTGATGGAAACAAAGGGTTATATCCGAGTATCTTCACATCTCTAGCTGTCTCATCAAGTTGAAAGTGGCCAGATTGGACTTCGTCTCTCGGGAAAGTCTGCGTGAAAGTTTGGGAATGGTCTTCTCCCTTCTAGAAAAATTGAGAAGTGTCAGGGACAAAGGAAAATATTTTCTTCCCTAAACCTTGATCTTGATGAATCGAGCTATTGTTTATTGAGAATAATATAGTTTAAAGACCTCTACTAACATGCCAAACACATTTTTTCGCATTTAAAAAGTCAGTGTCGATTTGGTAAGTGGTGCAGCAGGACGCCTAGACTTTTGACATTGGGAAGTAGTCTATTGTTCGCAGGGCTGAATGGTGTCCATAATGAATAAGACGAGGCTTATTACAGCTTTGCTAGACAGAGGGCGAAAGTTTACCTTGTATTAAAGAGGTAGAGATTTTTAAGTGTACCATGATTTACCTTATTTTTTATCAAAACTTTTGACTGTGTTCTGTAATATTTAAAGCATATACAGTTCAGTTTCTGAAATTTAGTACTCGTATTTATTAGTATTAAAATTTACGTATACGGTTATCAGATTCCTTCGAGCTCCTTCTTTCTTTCGTAACTGTTTCCTTTCTTAAAATAAAACATTCAATTTTAAATAATTGCTTGACAATTGTTTTCATGATGAGGGAATTTTTTGTGTTCTGAAAATGATAGGCATTGTATGTGCACGTGTTTGTATCTTTTAAAGTGAGAAAAGTAAGTGTGCAGCAGTGTTTTCCTTAATGAACTTTTAATATGATTTTAGAATATAGAAGTAAACCACATTAAAAATGCATTAAGAAAATCTTATACAGTTTAAGTAATCTTTATAAGTTTAAAGTAAAGGATAAAATTTTATATAAAAAAATTGAATTAGAATGCTGTACGCTTTAACTTACGCTTTTTCTTCCCCTTTTTGTCTCCTCTCCCTCTTTTTTTTTTTAATTTGTTGAAAAGTTAAGTGATAAACGTTTGTTTCGAATTTGTTTTCTTCTTATTAAGTTAAGCAGTTTTCAGTAATACAGCAAATGAATCAAGTTAAAGAATTTTTTAAGCATAAATTTATAAATCCTGTACTTCAGAATAAAAATAAATGTATGAAATTTCATTTTTTGAAAGTAATTTAGAAGCTTTCATTTTTAATGCTGATTTTAATATTTTGCTTTCTAAGGTATAGCATAATTATAGCTTAATGTTTCGCTGTTATATAGTTTAATTAGATAATTTGTTATTTCAAATATTTTATCAGTTCCAGTGAGCATTTTCATGACGTCTTGATTCACCAATTAAAGTTTGATTAACTTGTTCATTGGAATGAGTTCAGTTAAAGTAAAATGAAAATTTTGAAAATTCGCTTTGTGTAACTATTTCGTTCCCAACTGGTTTTCATAAATTCTATCCCACTTAACAATCGGTCTGCTTAAAAAATTGTTAACGAAAGTTCCTTCTGTATTAGTCGTAACTGCGCTGCCGTATTCTGTCAACTGAACGAAGTTACAAGCGGTTACAGCCAGTACTGAATGCATTAACTTAGTTTGAATGTAGTTGGGTAGTATTCATGGAAGTAAAACCCAGCTTGACACATTTCATAATAGAATTATATTGCATATGTAACGTACATCGCATCTTCACTGACTTGAATTCCTGAGTTTCGTTTAGTTAGAGTGGTGAAAACTTAACCAGTCAAAAAATACCGAACAATTGTGTAGAATCAAAGTCTGACTGACGTTTTTAAGTTTTGTTACTGATTGAGGGAGAAATGATATTTAGTTTTGAAGATATCAAAGATAATTACGACTTTTGTTAAGAAATACTTGTTGTTTTTGATAATGAGAAGGACCAGTTACCGAAGTATAAAACAATTGCATCCTAATTTTGACTTCACCTTTCATTTTTACCGGAATAGAAAATCACTAGCCTTAGAGAATCTTTATTCCATCCCATGAAAAGCACGGAAGCATTTAAGACCCAACAGAGTCTTTATTTTAAAATTCTAAATTAGAGAAATGTTTACTCTTTCAATGCTCTGGGAAAGAGGGCTTGCAGCATTGTAATGGTGGCAAAAAATACCTAAAAGGATGAGCATCTCCGTGGAGGGTTTTTTTTAAAGTAGTTTGATCCATAAGATTTTTCTTGACTTTCTGGAAGTTTGAAACATTTTAATCTGTTTCTAAAGTTTTTCGAAAACATGCTAGCTGTTTGGCGCTTAATTATGCAGTTAATTATTAAATTAAAAAGCAAAATTGGAATCTTTTTCAATAATCAGAACGAAACGTTTAAATAAAAAATAAACGTTTCTAATAACGCATCGTTCGTAAGTAATCTTATGTCATCTTCATGTAAGTAAAGAAATTGCTTTTTAAGTAAATTGTTAAGCTAACGTCATTCTTCTCTAGCATTCATCTAAAACTGTTTAGATGTAGAAAATAATACCGTAAATTTAAGCTACCCGTGTCTAATTAAATGTCCACATGGGTGTGGGTGCATGTTCTTATTTTACTATTGTTGTTAAGAAAAAGTATTTACGTCCTGATTGCATTTCATTGAAAATTATCCAATACAAAAAAAGCCAGTTATTATTTCTTCATTTCTGCATTATGTACACAAATCAATTTCTTTAGAAAGCCTTCCACGAAGGTGGACCAGCGGCCGAGCGTCTGAAGTCGCTGAGCATTGGTGATTCGATTCCAGGTAAACGAGCTGGCTGCATGAGCGTTTTCGTGGTTTTCCCCATTTGTAACTTGGATACGAATCAGTTTCCTTTAGAAAATCCTCCAAAACGGCATCCCTCTTCTTAGGCAGGCATCTCTCGTGTGCTTTGTCATGTCAAATAAACCAAGTAAAATCTCTGTGGACGCAAATCCAAACAGAAAGCTAGATGTCGAGAATATTTTGCTGAGTTATCTCGTTGAAACTTCCTGCAACCCTCCAAAAAAGTTTTGTTCTGTAACGTTGTGGTATAGCCATTGCATATGTTTTACTTTAAACCAGAACACTATCTTAAATAGGCTGTTTTTGTTTGAGATAGTATAGATTCATTTACTTTTTAACAGACTAGTTCCAGATTACTTAAGACTGGTTTAGGAGATAGTAAGTGCCAAATTCGCAGTTTGTTCAATTCACAGCGTGTTTGCTTCTCCTTGAATGTTGTATCATTAATGAAATTAAGTGTGTAATAATTCTGTACTCTTAGATTTCAGTAGCGTGTTTATTTTCTGAAGAAACGTGTAAGAACACGCTTTTTACTTTTCTATGATAGAGAATGTAATTCTTCCGATTTACTTTGTCAGCATTTAAAACGGTGGTAAGAAAGTATGAAATTAGGGAAACTATTTTGTGCTCATTTTAACTCTCTCAATAACAAGTATGTGTAAATGTATTTACGTGAATTCCTCTAGGTTTTCTTTATTGTTGGACCTTATTTAGCGTGTGTTCAATTCTAAGATGTGCTATAGTCACCAGTTGCAGTTTTCTAGATTCTTGCGCGAAAGTCCTATAACATGGCTCTTCGATTAGGCTGTTATGTTTTTTATAATTAAAGTTTGTATATTCTGAAATATTTCGCAGTCCAAAGCTACCTAACAGTCCAAAACTCTTAAATTTTATATTCGTATTATTTTCTTAGTTACATTAAATTTTATTCTTTTTATATAATATTGTATTGTATGACTGTTTCCGTCAGTATTTGTACATGCCAATACGGGAACGCCTCAGAGATACGTATAGCTTTAAAACTCACCATTTTATTTACATGAAACTTCCAAGAATAATCGCGCCTATTGAAGTTCTGTTTGTGCAGCTTATTGAATTAAGCGAGTTGTTTAACGCATTGCTGATCGAATTAGGCTATCTCCTTGAGCATCATTTTCACTTTTCATTCATTGCCCGTTCATGCGTTCCGCAGATAAGTTTGCTTCTTCACTTAATGATGGTACTCCTTCAGAGCGCAAGGGGAGAAAGCCAATTCAATGACGTCCGGTAAAGAATTAGGTGAGGTGGCGCAGACAGAGCATATCGTCTGTGTCTAGAGGAGGTCAAGGTTATCGTGGTAGTTGAATCTCAAAGGTGTTCTTACCTGCCTGAATAGAAATGCACCAAATTCTATCAGCGAGATTCACCGCTGGCGATCCGCAAAACATTCATTTACATGTCGCGTAGAGATCTTTTCCCGTATGGATATTTTAAAACCGGGTAGTTTGGAAAGTTTTATTGAAATTAAAATTTGCTACTTGAGTGCACAGAAGACTGAAAGTGCATTATGCGTAACGCTATTTCCTTCATTTACAGTATGATTTCAATTTTTTTCTGTTAATTTTATATTTATTATTTACATTGACGTGTTAAACATCTTGATCTTCAGTAGAAACCTACATCTTTAATAGAGTCTAAAAAATGTTTTAAACGTTACTTTTTTTTCCTAGAACATTTATCATCAACGCGGTTTGGAAAAATCTTTCGTTTTCCATGTGTCCTCGTAAATGATGAACGCTTTAGTTCTGGCAGTGGCCGACTGATTATGGTCACTAGGCGAATGGGCCGTCTGCATGGCTGGTTTTCGTGACTTTTCCCATGTGTAACGTGATTACGAACCAGTTTTGTTACAGGAAGTTCTTCACGAAAGCATCCCTCCCGTTAGGCAGATAGCCCTCGTGTGCTTTGTTATATTCAAACAATCGTACCTAACGTAAACCGTTGCCATTTGTCGAAGCCTAAGGTTTTAATTTGTATATCAAATCTAATCAATTTGTAGATGCTTGATTGAGCGATTTAAAAATAATAAACCCACTTCATAGTAAATTAAATAATTTAGAACGTTATAGCCAACTGATAATTTGAAGCATTACTGTAATTAATAAACAATGCCATGCCTTGCTACAAAATCTTAAAAGATTAATTTCGTTGTTATCTTAATAAATTTATGAATAGCATTTTTGCGTATATTCCTTTATAAACTTCGATAAATAAATTGACGGTTCTACGCGTCGTTGAATTTATCGTCATTTACATACCGTCTTGTAAATAATATGTAAAGAAGGGGGAAAGTAGAATTGATCGTATAATATTCTGAGCTACGCAATATTATCGTGAGCTTCTGCTGCTTCCTTTTCACATCCTGTGGTCAATTTCTCGAACGTTTGGTGCGCGGAAAAAGTGTAAAATATCATTTAATAATGTAATGTAGATGAGTAATTCGCGATCACCGCTAGAAAGTTATTTTCCTTTTTACGTATCAAAATGCCTAAGAAATGAGTCACTGTAAAACTAGAAAGCGTTATTCAGATATATATGTACTTATGAATATAAGACACATTTACGTGTTTCATTTCCTAGTTTACAATCCAACTAATAAATAAGCTGAAATATAATCGCTCAGACTTTCCAGATCGTGTTATTGTACCTTATGTTAGATTCCCGGTCGAGAGCGCTGGCTGAATAGGTTTTCGTATGTGTGACGGAGTACTGGACTTTGCTTTTGCAATGTGTTTTTGAAGAGTCTTCCTTAGGCCTTATCCTTTTTCAAGGTTACTTTTAAATTTCTAAGTTAACAGACATCGAACTTTTGTAGTTTGGAAGGAAAAAAATATTGTAGTCGAGCTTAAATTTTTTAGTCATGTTTATAAATTTAGTATTAAATATAAACCATTTAGTTCCTTTTATGGATTTAATTGTTTGAAAAAGGGTTGTTCATTGCCTTATAGGTCTTCAAGGCCATAATTAATCATTAAACGTGATTTATTGATTTTAACCATTTATTGATTTATTATGTGATTATTACTATGATTTGTTGATTATGTGCCAGGTGTTTCATGTTTTTAAAAATGCAAAGCTGAGGTCAGATGTACAGTCTTTGAGGCCGCTTGTTGCTAATTAATCATTTATAACATTTAAAATAAAGCCATTATCTTAGATCTGTAAAGTGTTTTTAATTACTGACAAAATGTTCTTCAAAAAGATGCGCTACTTGTTTTTAAAACGAGGTTCAAGTACTCAAAATTCATGTTTGTTGTAGGACTTTTATGTCTTTATCCATGTTAATAATAATTATAAAGTATAGCTTACAAATCTGATTTATACCAGTGATTTAGTAGCTGAAATGTTATAAAATACTTTTCGTCGTAATTGCGTATATACACTTCTGTTAGAAGCTCATTAGAGACGAAAGGATTTTTAAAATGAAACGAATCGATGTAAAATACACCTATGAGTACGAGGCTGGTTTATAAATAGGAACATTGTTATTTACGAAGTTCGCAAACACTGGTTTTGGCAAGTAGAGGAGATATGGCATTTGTTGGGTCAGTGAAGTAGCTGGGTGTGTTTACATAAATAACAAAATCTTATGAGTCATTGTGTTTGACGGGAATATTTAACTGTTATGCCATAATGAATTCAATTCCTGCAAAAGCATGAAACTTTCCAAAATATTTTCAGAGAAGCATAGTCCTCCATCTTGTAATGGTAAAGTGCCTGTTTTGTGATTAGACTGAAATTCTGTGATCTATACAGTTAATGCTTATTATGTTTTGTGGATATGGTCGGGGAAACTGTTTTCGTAACAGTCGTAGGTGATCATCAATTGTAATATCCATTAACAGGCATTGTGAATTAGTAATAGTTGTAAGAATTTCGCTAATGTTTTGAAAATCGTATGGTGGGAACTGTTTCTCAAATCAATTGTCATATCCATTTGCTGGTATTGTGAATTAGTAATAGTTATAAGAACTTTGTTTAGGTTTTGAAAATTGTATGGTGGGAACTGTTTCTCAAATATTTTGACACCTTTAGCTTGCTCTGTATACTCTTTATTTCATTGTAATAATCTGTAATTAGTCATCAACTAGCGCATTAAATCTTTCCATCTTTATTTCGTGAAATTGTGTATTGTGATATCCAGTACACCCGTATATATATCATCTCGTTTACCCTGCCGCCCCTTCGCAGTGGCTGAGGTACGATGGTAGTTCGGCGTCTTGGTTGCACGAAATTTCGTTTCCGTGGCTTCCTCATGAGTAACGTAAATACAAACATGTTTCCCTTAAGTCCTCCGTGAAGTCTTCTCCTAGGTAGTTCTTGTAGGATTTGCTGTAGTTAAATTGAACGTTAATCAGCGTGGTTGCACTACATCAATTGCCTAGTCGCATCTTTTTTTATTGTTATCTTTGTGATGTATTACTAAATCATTATAATCATTGCAAACGTATTACTATTGAAAATAATAATTTGCAAGTACAATGTTTAATTAGACTAAAGGAGTTGTTAAAGACTATAACGTAGTAACTATAACATCGGAATTGCAGTTAACCGTGTATCTAAATGACCTGCCGATACATATTATTTGTTCGCCGTTTACTTACGCATTAAGTGTCCAGTTTTCCTTGTCTTTTCTAAGAAGCCATTTATTTATAGTTTATAGTTAAAATCTAATCTGTGATATTATTATGAGCTTTAACTTAAACTGTTCGTTTGTAATAAATGTAAGAGTTATGAAATCCCAAGGTATGAGACTGTAAAAATGGTTTTCGCGAGTATTAGTGGTGGAATTGTGGTAAAACATTTGCGAATATCGAAATTTTTTGTATGATTGCTAGGACAGAAGTTTTAAATGCTTCATTTATAGAATAAATCTTGACTATCATTCGAAATAGGCTTAAATTTTTAATGTGTGTTGTAATGTCCAAAATCCCGTTAGGCGTAGAAATTACAGGTGCCATTCTGATGAGGCTGCAGAGAGTACTACATTTTCGTTTTAGGCCATTTTTAATTGAAACTTGCTTCTTTAGTGGTGAACGCGTTAGACCATTTCCAGGTTAGTCTTACCTTCTGTTCACAAAACGACATTATTTTAGGGACTTCTCTGCCCTAGTTTTTTCTTCATGGGTACATCTGCGTAGAATGTAACTAAGAAAAAATAGAATTGCTTTCTGCGTGTAGCCATAATCAAACTGTCAACTTGTACTTCCTTTTAAAAAAGATCGTTTGGAAATTCGATGTGTATTTGTAACATAAAATTCTAAAAACTCTGCAAAACTATTTGTGGAATTACTATAATAATCCTTGCAATATGTTGTTCTATTTAAAAAAAAAAAATCGTTAATGCTTTTAAAGCATAGTTTTAGTGTTAAAAACGTCTTGAGCGGAGGTTTTCCAAAATTTCTAGAGCGTTACATTGCTTAATAAGCGCTAATCATCCATTTGCTTTGGCAAATATTTCCACTGCAGCAACATGTTATTGCCCTTCGCTAATGATAGATGCTGATCTCTGATAATGGGTTTGGGAGTCTCTGGTGCCGTTCTAATATGGTCAACGATGTCCTGTTTCATTTCATTGTAACAATTTATCATCAATCGCATTGCCCCACATCAGGAGTGACCACGCGGATTAACCGCCAGTTACCATAAACTACAAGCTACTGCTTTGGCTGATACTGGTGACTTTGATTTGATTTTAAGATTTACTCCACTGCTCCACACTGGTGACCTAGTTGATATCCTTTGACCATCGAACTGTAGGTCACCGGTGAGTTAGCCTTTATGAACACTGTTGTGCTTCATTTTTCGTATTAATTTAACCGTCTAAGTGACACTGATGATCTATTAGTACTGGTGTCGGGGCTGTGCCAGAAGTTTTAAGAAACATCTTCGGTCATGGTTGACGATCATCTGCAAAATTTTTTAAATAATTGACCTAAGTGAAGTAATGTTAAGCACATATAATTTACTGTGAATTCAATTATTAATTAATAAAAAATGCTTTCAAAGTCATATATTCTGTGCCCTGGTGCAGAATCGTTTCGGTTAAAATCTTTCCTGCTTTCGTACTCGTTTAATTTTTACTTCGATATTTTATCACTTGTATACGCGCCTTGTTGCTGAATAGCATTGGAGGTTCATTTCTGAAATTTATTTTCTGATATCTGGTTACACTTTAGGCTCCTTGCTCGGATTTAGAAAATTAGTTTAATTGAAATGAGCCACTTTCGTATGAATGTAAGAAATGCTGGAAACTTAAACAATTAGGTACCCGTAATGTTTCTGTATTTTTGAATGGCATGTTAGACTTCTTTCTTAAAAATTTCTTAAGCCTTGTAACATGCATAAGAGTTTTAACACAAAGTGAAGCTGGGTCTTGTGCGTTATGAAAAGTTCATTACTGTAAGTAATACCGAACGCTATCAAATTGGTAGACGCCGAAAGAATGTGATTTATTACGATAAAAAGTAACACTTTATCATAATATGAAACCTAACGTAACGGCTAAGAAGATTATGTGTCTTCTATTTAGGGTGGGGTGATTAACACGAACTGCCATGAGCCAGTGAAAGTTTATTTTTTCTTCTTTGGTAGGTGTTTGTTTATCATGTGTTGAGACTGTTCAGGTTGTGGGGCTAATGATGTTTAAGCCCAAGTGCCTTTGCTGGGAGAGGGAACCCTGTTTACGTTGTTTTGGATTTAATTTTTTAAAAGGTTTATGAAGTTTGTTCTGTATTCTGCAACATCTGATCGTGCAAATTGCTTCCCGAGTTCCACAAAGTACTGTACTTTAGCTTTTAATAGGATAGTTTAATTTTTTAAAATTATAAATGTTTAAGCTGAACGTAGTTTTCTGTCTATAATCTGATTCTAATAGTAGTTTATTCTATAACAGCAATTTTGATAGTTTTGAAATTTCAGTTGTAATTTGTTGGAAATCTGTAATGTGTTTTATCTCGTTATTGTAACGGAAACTGACATCAGGAATGAGTTACGTACTAAAAATGGATCCAGATGTGCTACCTGTCATTATAAATTGAAAAAAAATTGTATAACCATTTGATATTTTGCGCATTAATTTTAT
Source organism: Stegodyphus mimosarum (assembly GCA_000611955.2). NCBI lineage: Eukaryota > Metazoa > Arthropoda > Arachnida > Araneae > Eresidae > Stegodyphus > Stegodyphus mimosarum. The sequence continues at coordinate 30,277 of KK116804.1, read as the reverse complement.
TTAAAGAGGGGAAAAAGTGATTAATATTTTGTATAGGAGGTGTTTGACGCTTGAAGAGTCAGTATGCATGCATGTCTGCGCTATGTAAACAAAATCGTTGTGTATTAACTAATTAATTCATCAGAATAGAATTATTTTCCCTCTGAAGTGTATTTTTAACATTCTTTTAAAGTATTTAAAAAAATAAAGGGTAAAGATTGCAGGAGAGGGGAAATAGAAATAGCGTATAAAATATTCTAATGTTTCAACGGAAGTTTAGAAATAGCCGTAATTTATATTCTCAACTGCCGTGCAAAATAATTTGACACAGTTCAAAACATATTTTTGATGTTTTAAGTTAGAAGAGCATTTTTTATTTAATCGCACATTAAAACATGCATTTCGCATCATATTTAAAAATTTGGCACCCAAAATTTAACTACATCTTGAAAATTCTTTGCATTAATTTTTATGAAGGAGCCAGTCATTTAAAGTATGAAGCAGCCATTTAAATAAAGAGTGTTAATAACCTGAAAGTAGTAAGAAGAAAGAGAATAGAATTTTATCTTGCGTGACGGCTCATTGTTTTGAATGATAACTTGTGATTGATAAGCTACTTAAGTAAATTATGTTATAGTTGGTTAGGAAGCTGTCAACAGTGTATCTACCTCACTAAGCGTTGGGTGAATATGAAATAGTTAACCCATACCTTATTTTAGTAGTCTAGTTAAATGAAACTGCTTTTGGTAACTTCGTTGTAGTTTGTACAGAAAGAATATAAATGTACTCAGAATTGGCGTAAATTTTTGGGGGTTGCTCTGGACACATTTCTGTGTATCGGCTAAAACAAACTTACGGGCTTGATTAAATGAAGCATTGAAAATATTACTAGTGGTACTCAAAAGATAATTTTCAATTTTCAATCATTCAACTCTTGACCCATTTTGATGCGAAAGCGCATTGTCAAATAAGAAATAAGGAAGAGCGATCAATAACGCAATCCTAAGGAGACCGATAGGCATATCTTGGATCCTTTCAGTTCCACTTTTCTTATTCTAGGGTTTAAATACTTCATTTTCGGTGTTTTATCTCCCTCCCCCCCAAAAAAAAATCCGTCGGACTCTTGCTTTTAATTCATCTGCATCCTCGAATTACGTGAAGTGGATTTTGCTAATAATGAATTGTGATTCGGTGTTTTATTTGTAAGTCATCTGTTTCGTCTTGATATTTCAGCTGACTTTTGTAAATATTTCATATTTCTAAATGTATAATTTTTACTCTGTTGTATCTGAATCTGCATATTGTTGTCATAATTTTAGAAAGGTGAATATTCTGTATAGAAGTGTTAAGAAGAAAGGCGTTTTAGTTATGTGCTTCATAGGTTGCTAAATTTTAAACCAGAGCAGAAACATTTCACTCAACTTTTATCGTATTACTTGTTTACTGTTCGCCCACAGAAGAAATGATAAGATATAATGAACAGTGGAATATTTCATTAGGCTATAATGTGAAATTTTATTATGGAATTATTTACTATATGAACGCTAATTTGGGGAAGGACTAAACTGCTGTCAGTTAATGGTAAAATTTTAATTATTATTCTAGATTTTGTATCAAGACTGCTATTCGGACGTTTAAAGAAACTGCCTTCCCCGTTAAAAACTGTCTTCGGAACACACATACAGCCCTAGATTTCAGTGTATGATTATTTATTAAATTATGGGTTATTCAGTTATGGCAAAGCACACGAGGGCTATCTGCCTAAGGGGAGGGATGCCTTCGTGGAGGACTTTCTAAGGGAAACTGGCTCGTATACACGTTACACATGGTGAAAACCACGAAAACTCCCATGCAGCCAGCCCGTTCGCGGGATTCGAACTTCGGACCGAACTACCAGTGTTCAGCGTCTTTACCGCTCGGCCGCTGGTGGGCCCATTTATTAAATTAAGTTTAATATGTATTTCATTTTGGAATTTGATGTTTTGATATGTCATCGGCAAATTTAGTTATTGCTTGCACTTCTATCGCATTTATTGAAAAAAGTATAAATATTTCATATAACCTAAAACACCATAGTGATGATAGCAGCTGATGTCGAATTATTCAAATTTTTGTATATTAGTAATGAATGCTTTTTCACTTGACGATGGTATTCCCTTTCCCCTGTACTTCTGTTTTCCTACTGTTGATGCAATATTTTGTGATTCATTAAAGAAACATTGAATTATATCTTGTGTAGAAATAAGGAAACGTATTGGTATTCCTTAATCCTCTGAACGCCAAAGTTTACGCTCGCTTGTTAACTGTTGCATATACGTATCAGTAATTATCGAAATTTAATTATTACCTAAATTTGTTAAATTATGCATGTTTTGTTATTATAAACCTATTAGACATGCAACATAATCTGCTGTATTTATTTGCCTTTTCTTTATTTTGAATTGATGCGGAAGCACATATACTACTAGGAGTGAAATACAAAAAACCAAATGAGACTCGCGATTTTTTTTTTGTTTTGTTTTTTAAGGGCAGACGCTAGTTTGGGGAAATAGCTGTTTTGTTTTTATTTATATACAACAAAAAGATGACACGGCTTGCATTCTACGTCTTTCAGAAGAAATTGAACCCCGGACGAAATTACCCATAATCTGTGGTTTTAACCATTCAGCCACTTTTGGACTAGAAATATTTCCTATCTTCTGTGTTTTTTTTCCCTTGGTCCATCGCGTTGCATTGCTCCTGCAAAGAGGAGATATAGTTGCGCGAGTATCCATGCCTTACCTGATATTTGCACCTCTGTTTAATTAATGTGGACTTTAGTTAAATGCCTTATCAACTGCGTGGCCTGCGAGAGATCTTGCGAATAATTTATACCTTATATTGTATTCGATATTTTATTTTTGCAGTTTTAATGTTACATTATTATGCACTTAATTTATTTCTCATAACAAATTTTATTCCTTTTATTGCATATTGCCTAGAACAGTGGTTCCCAAGTATCTTTGCATCGTGACCGATATTGTGTCTTAAGGTAACATTTCCCTGATATGTCCACTCTTGGTTCCAGATAATTTTAATATTCTATGAAAGTGGTCATTTTTTAAGAACATGAATATTAGTGAGATTCATGTTCTCAGAAATGCTAGTCACTTTCAGATGAGGTCATTTTTTGGAATTGATCGCTGTGAGAAATTTCGATATAGTATCAATTTATCGCAACTCTTATTCGTATTGTTGTTCGGGGAGGGAGGAAAAAGGAGAGCTTAGAAGGAGTAAATAATATAGTAAGTAAATAAGTCTATACTGTGATTGTCAATATTTAATAATATGAATCATTTAATAATTATAAATTAATAATTATAAATCTATATAAGCATGGAATAAAAAGAAAACTGAACTTTTCTGCTGCCCGCCAAAAATTATTTTCTAATCCGTTGTCGTGAGGCGATCCGCACATTAGAAACCAACTGGTGTGGGAGCTGTAGCTTTCGATTTCAGTTAAGCAGAATAGAGTTGCATTATTTTATAAGTTTTCTTAAAATACGCTGGTGAAATAAATTAAGAGAATTTTCATATTTGATTTACGATCTCCAGAACTACTGGACAGATTTTAATAAAATTTGGTGTGAACATTGGTTGATATAATACAAACAAAATAAACATTCAACAGTTATAATAGACACACATGTTCATGTGTAACACTCATGGGAGTCTGAAGGTCTGGAACAGCGGTGGCAGAAAACACAGAAGAAATGGGTTAACAGGGGGTATAGTCCCTTCTTACAGCCATACAGGCCTCGCAGCGTGATGTCATACTGGAAATAAGGCAGTTTATCAGTGCCTGTGGTAATTGGTCCTACTCATTTAGCAATGCTGTTTTCAGTTCCTGGATGGTTCTCGGAGGGGGGTTGCGAGTTGCAATTGCCCTCTCCAGAGCCTGGCTGGCCAATCCATCCGTCGAATATCCTCACTTTCGAGAAATTCTTCGACCAGAAGAGCTCTATGTGGCCTCGCGTTATCGTCCAGTAAGATGAACTCGGGGCCCACTGTACCCCGGAAAAGGCGAACATAGGACTCCAAGACCTCATCCCTATACCTCACACCAGCCACAGAGCCTCTGTCAAAGACGTGGAGAGGTGTGCGGCCATCCAACATGATGCCTGCCCAGACCATTACACCGCCATAATTGTTGATTTTGCGGCCATTGGAGGGTAGGTAGCGTGTCCCTGGCTCTCACCATATGAAAGAACGGCCGCCCATTGTTCCGTACTCCAATCACTATACTGCCTGCATCATGCTAATCGGATTCTCCTGTCCGTAGACGTGGGCGGGACGCAAACAGCCGGTCTTCTGGCAAACAACCCTCTCTCATTCAGTTTTTTGGAAACAGTCACCCTTGTTACACGCCTTTCTGTGGCTGCATGCAGGTCCCGAGAGAGCTGAGAACGTTGTAGCCCCTCTGTTACGCCTCGCTGAAATGGACAAATAGCGATCTTCTCTGGCCGTCGTGGCTCTTGGACGACCTTGCCCAGGCTTTCTCTTAATGGATCCAGTATCCTGGACCTGTTTCCATAGGTTACGCACGACGCTGGGCGTTAAATTAAACTCTCTGCATATCTGGACTTGCGGTTGGCCTGCCTCTAGCCTCCCCACATTGCGCCACCTCATTCCATCATGTAAACGTTGGTGGTTACTCATTTTTACCTTTCCGATGTGAATTTAACCGATTGCTGCAACGACTGCGATAACACCAACAAATTCGCCGAGGTGTGCTTGCGAACGCAATTCGTCTTACCCTCCATGCACTTATAAAGCCTGTTTTTCTGCTGGCTCCGCCTACACACACGTGTACGCTTACGTATTTACTGTACACATTTGCATTTTTATGTAGAAGCAGTGGTTTTTCTTTCAGTTCAGTTCTTTTCATGCAATTCTATAAAATATGCTAATTCTCTTAATTTATTTCACCAGTATGTTTTATGATTCATGCAAATTAGTGCTTGTGTAGTGTAATATGTTTTCTGTTTATTTTACAGTTCCCAGTAACCTGTAGTCAAGAATTAGTTGGCTGTATAACTTTTGCCCAACCTTGGTAGTTGGTGCATAATTTTTAGGTGAGTACATATATGTATTTTTTTAATTTGAAGTGTACATTCATGTACATATATGTGTAAAAAAACAAGTTTGACAAAGAGCAATCTTTGAAACCCTGTAAAGTATGTAAAATCGCCAAGTCTAAATAAAAATAAATAAATAATGAGAAAAAAAAAGCAGTAAATCTTGAGATTGGGTCCTTCTCAGGAACTGAATTCGAATCTTCCGCTTGCTAGCAATAATTCCGGAACATAATACTGTGGAGAATGCCTTTCATATATTACGGCCACCTAAACGGTGATAGGGGAAGGAAGTGATACCCAGCCGGCCAAATCAAATTCACGATGAATTATCTCTCACTGTGTGTCTTGGACTTTTAAGTCTCAGGTCTGAATTCCACCCCCCTCTGGAAAAAGACTTTGATTCTAAAAATAAATAAATTAATTAAAAACACTAAAATAAATTAATAATAAATTTCATACGTTTAGAAAATATTTTTTTAATAATCTTTTATTTATTAACAAGTAGAATATTCCTATTTAAATTAGTAATTCAAAGAAGTATGTTTGAGAATTATTAGCAATTCGTAAAAATTGGCGATCTTAAACGTGACATAGTCTAAGGGGCATCTTGTTTTTAGTGTTGTTTATATATGAGAAAAAGTTGCGTCTTATATTCGAAGAAATGTTAGTTTTGGTTCCGATGCTATTGTAGAGTCGCAGAGTAGATTTCCTGGTACAGGAAATGTTGAAACCTGTCACTTTCAGAATTGTTACAGGCATTTGATCGATACAACCTAGGGTCGTCATATGTAGGGTCGAACCGCCATGCAGTGGACATTGCATAATGTAGTCAAGGTTTGCAATTACAACATCACATAATCAAGCGTGAAAGAATTTGATTAAATTATTATCTTTTAGGGTGGTTGGCATAGGGCCGACACCGGCATAGAGACGAAACTGGTTATAATGCTGCCTTGTCGATCCTGTGCCCAGTGGCGTAGCTAGGGTGGGGCAAGAGGGGGCATCTGTCCCCGCGCGCAGCATCCAGGGGGCGCCAAACTGGTGCTACAGATTTTAGAATGAAATGTTTCCCATTCTTGGAACACAGAAAGGGGCGCAAAATCTTAAGTTGTCCCCGGGCGCTGAAAATCTTAGCTACGCCTCTGCCTGTGCCGTCAGAGAGATTGTGGGCTCTGTGCCGTATCGTCCTGTTTCGCATTCCGTTGGATATATTGACCACTAAACTGTGAGAAAAAATAAGCGGAATAATTTTGAATCTGTGCAAGTATGCTTGAAAAGGTTTGTAATAGGAATTTTATTGAAAAAAAAATTGGGACATACTGTTTATGAATTTATGTAGTAATGAAGTGGAAAGAGTAATTGATGAAAATGCCATTTATTCTCAAAAGAGGGAAGCAGTTGATCAAGTGATTAATAAATTCATGAGTAAAACTACGGGGAGCCTTAATGAAGCAATTTTCCTTTGTCCTTCTAAGTAAAAACAAATTCTTTTTTAGTATATAAGATGATATATTTTGTCTCTGATAACTTGTTAACTTTACATAGTTCAGATTGTGAAGATTTATCTATTTATTTTTGACTAATAGTTAATTTTGGGTTTAAGCAACTTTCTTATCGCTTTCTTTTTCACCCATGCTTTTTATGCCAGAATGTAAATAAGATAGCGCGCGTTTATTCGCTTTGAGGGAGAAGAAATGCTATTTAAGCGCATGTTTCGCAAGTTGATTTTAGAGCATGATCTGCCTACTTAAGGCCATGTTGTTACCGTGACTAAATAGCGATTTTATTATATGGCGTTGAGTGCTTCTAGTTATTAGGCTTGTTTCGCCGATTTTCTGCAAACCAGAGCCTTCCTGCGCTTTACCTTATCCTGTGAGCCCTTAGGCTAATCTAAGTACATTTGATTTTAGTTCAAAATTACTTATTTAAGTTAAGCCAGAAGTGTTGGCTTGTGTAAACCCAAGTTGGGTCAAATAAAGTTCTTTGTGTTCAAATAAAAGGGTTATTTACAACCTCCTTCTGGCTTTGTCTGTCTACAGTTTAAGACGAGGATTATACCTCTATAGTCTTCTCATGAGTTTATGCTACCATAGAAAGTGAGGCTCTATAAGGTGCTAAATAAGCTCTTTTGACATAGACAATAAACATGATTACGGAGGTAAAAACACAAAACTAGAGCATATAACTTAAATGCACAGAATCAGAGGAAGAAGGAAGAACATCTCTAAAAATTCAGAAAACAAAAGGCTAGTTATGAGCGCCAAATTATAGAAGCGAAACTTCAAGCCTGGCATACATACTGTAACAATAACAAATATATTTATGGCCCTGTCTACAAGATGCCAACGAATAAAATTTTAGACCCACTCAGCTTAAGCTCCCCGCGCACCAGTAATTCCAACAACAGGAGCACTGATGCCTCACATACCACCCTGGCCGCAATCCTCCTAAACGATAACAAAGTGAAGACACGAAAGAACGGAAGACTACACGCCACAATAAACATCCTCCAGACTCAGAAAACGACTCACCATTCACCCAGGTTGAACTAACGCAAATTATGAAAAATCTTAATAACAAGAATGCCTTCGCCACCGATGAAATCTGCAACCAAATCGTTAAACATATCCACCATACCAACCCCGACATAATTCTACAGCCTTGAACTTAGCACCTTCCCAAAATATCTTAAAATTGGTCAAATCATCCATTTCTTAAAAGAAACTAAATCACCCAGCAGTCCAAATGCTCTGAGTAAAGTTCTGACACGCTGTGTTGCTGAAATACCATTTCCATCATGAAGGATATATCAGCAACCTCCAATATGGTTCAGAGAGCAAAAATCCACAACTCATGCCATACAAGCAGCCTTAGACAAAGTTATTATCTATAAAATAAGCAGTCTACACTCGGCCAATCTGTGTCTTGATCTCAAAAATGCTTTTGCTTCGTTATGGTGGCCCACCATCCTCCCGTCCCTCCGCAACATCCGCTGCCCACTCAACATCTACAAAATCATTAAATTCCTTCAAGATCCGAGTAGCATCATATTGCACAATAACACCATAACTCTCAGAGCACAAACAGGTGAATGTCCCCAGGGAATCTGCATGAGCGCAGATCTCTGAAACTTCACGTTCAACGATATTGTAAACCAGAAATAGCCCAACTTTACCAAAATTACAGCGTTTGCAGACGATGTCGCCTTCGTGGTCAGCGGACGAACACAAAAATTTGTTTAGCAAAATTGCCGAGAAATAGTTTTAATATATTTTAGCATCACTGAAAGACATAAATTAGAAATCTTCATCCCCCAAGTCGGAAGCAATGATCATTCATAAGCCGGGAAAGAAAATTACAAAGCAACTCTCAAGAAAAATAGAAACAAGTAAAATTAAAAAAAGTGGAATCATTTAAATATCTTCGGTTACTGCTCGACCAAAAATTCAACCTCATAGAACATACCCAGGATATAAAGTTTCGCACCCACCAAATTGGACAGAACCTTCACAGGATGCAAGGATTTAACTGGGGATTAAATCCTCACGTCACCAAGCTCCTATACAAAGTTAGTCTCATATGGAGCTGGAAATGGGCCCTGCCGATGACAGAAAGAAAAAAAAGATTGCTAACATCCTTACAGCGCAGTTCATGCTAAACATCACGCGTGGCTTTCAGACCACCTTCAGCTCCGTCCTGAATGTCTTGGCAGACGATATATGTCGCTGCATCTTCAAGCAATTGATGAGGCTATTTACTGTTCAGTCCTTCAACTTGGAAAAAGCATCAGCTTCGAGGATTGCATCTGTTCTGCATATGATTACGAATAACGTCCTTGTCCATACGAAATACATCCATCCGATCCCAATACTAAAATAAAAATCCGAAAGAATACGAAGAAGAAGGGATTTGAAGCTTACACTGACGGATTAAAAATTGAAGGAAAAGTCAGATGTGCAGCATTCTTTCCAATGCAACAACATTTGGACTCTGAAATAAAATGGAAAGGGTACTTAAACAAATCTAATACATCAAGCGGAACTCTCAGCAATAAAAGCTGCCATCAACATAACGTTAATAAACAATTTCTCCAAAATAGCCATTAACTCAGAAAGCCAAGCAGCCATACTTTTCATCCGAAATCCAAACAACCGTTCTCATCTGGCCCATGAAATTATTCAAATCTCTAAAGATCTCAATATTGAAATAACCCATAACTTGGATATAAGAACAGAGCGGCAATGTTGGCGCCGACAATCTGGCAAAAACAGCAGCTCTTTCTTTCCCAAGAAGGCGAGTTCTTCAACATCAAGCTTCGGAAATCGCTACTGCGACATATCCTAAACAAACATTTAAGCCATGAGTGGCACGAAGAGTGGAATAACGCCATAACAAGCCGGCTCACTCACCAGTTCTTCCCAAAACTCGGCACCGAAATCAGAGGCTCTAAGTCCTTCCTAGCTTATTACGTTACCTGTAATGGCCCGTATCCAGGTTATTTTCTTAAAAGGAACCTCTTTAATAGCGACAATTGAGTCTGTGGATTCAAAGGAGGTGCAAACCATTACCTATTCTTCTACCCTCTTACAAGTTACCTACGTATTCGGAAACCCACCATCTAGATCTTAACTTTAAAAGACTGATGTATCAATGCCACTCATATGAAAAAATCATTAAAATAACCAAAATTTGGTTATTTTAATAAAGTGATCTAGGACTGGACCCAGGCCTAGTTACTCCTTAGGACCGAAAAGAGTAATGACTAGCTACACCCCAGTAATGTTGCTTGGAATCAACTACTGGGGTGTAGATAAATAATTTCCTTAAAGCTTCAAAACACCGAACATACTGAGCCGAATCCATAAATTTTATTTATGAACTTTGGGACTGAAAGGTCTGAACTCAGTACAGTCATACCTGCACCAAATATCCTCACACAGCAAGAATCAGATTCCCAATATATTAGCAAAATTAAATCCTATATGTTTATATACTTACATAAAAGTGCATAAATTCCAGTGCAACGATTTCCAGATTATCAACTCTACTGTATGTATGTAATCCGGTATTCTAATGAGTATACTCAACAGTTTGTGTTATATTATATAATTTTGCCTAATTTTATGTTATCCTCTTATGTTTAAATGTAGCAGCTCTTATGTATAATTCCAGTGTTACTTAGTAGAAAAAGCATACAGTCAAATTCCAGTTTTTCTTGCTCTTAGCTGATTAGTGTATTGGGGCAATACCTGTTCGATTCTGCAGTGACATGTATGGTGCCCCATGCACTTGTTTATATGTGTTACTGATATAATGCAAATCTAATTTCATTGTAAGAAAACATCTGAATTAAATTATGCGTATATTAGAACTTTGTTGCAAAAATCGACTGTAGAAAGTTCAGTGATCTTAAATCCGGAATTGCAGTGGGAACTACTCATTTTAAAAATGGCCCACATCCATTCTAGCTTTAATGTCTGTCGAAAGAAAGATGTTTTCAATTGGTTTTAGAGTGGTGGCTAAATCTTAGTTTCTGTTTGACTTAGAATTGGTAGACATTTTCCAAACCTTGTTTTAAACTGAAAATTTGGATTTTTACATACATTAGTAACATCGAAGGCGATTCACTTCCACCTCCTGGAGATTTTTTTTTTTTGTCATTTTTCATAGTATAATAATCTGAAACGGCCTTTGGTGATTGATACATATCATACTTAAAAGTTGCAAGTGAAACGAAAAAGCTGTAGCTGAGTTGAGTGAACATTCGGATCAAGGGCTGCTTGTTTAAAAGAAGCTGAATAAATATTGATGCCTTATCTTCTATTTGGAATGATTTCTTTAATGCTGAGGCTGTGCCCGGAATTTAATGAACTGAATTAGATAGAGAAATGTAGATAACTCTTTATTCGTCGTCGTTTCATTGTAGTCGGGATTCGTATCGAGGAATATGTATATACATATATATTCTCTGTCCGTACGAGAATTTTTTTTGGATAAGAATGCCAATATAATCCGACTGCAATAAGTTGGCATATGACCTTGGAGCCGTTCATTTTTTTACTAATGATTACAACTTTATCACGAATTTCAAATTATAATTTCTAACTAAAAAAAAAAAATCCAACAGTGCCAAATCTCGAAACCAGCTTTGTTATGTTATTACAGAAACATTACCTCTCACCGTATTTAAAAAAAAAGGAATCGTCTGGAACCGCGTGACTCAAATGCCGCTTTATCAAAGCCGAGCTATAGTAGACGGCGCTGACATAACAAGCCGCGTATACTAACGCCGCCTATAGGCATCCACGCAAGTGAATACGAAATCCGTATTTGATACATTAAAGACATCCATTTTGAAATCCATTAAGAAAATGTGTTGTAACTAATATTATGAGAAACTGGTGTAACTTTAATGAATTTTGTACGAGAACGTGCAGTTAACTTGGACTTCTCTAGAGAAGCTTGATCCAATAGCTGCTAACTACATACTGTTATACTGCACTTGAATTTGACTACTAAGATAAAGGGCATTTTTAATGAGTTGAGTTTATTAGAAAATCACTAAATATTTCATTTAGCACGCACTTGAAATTTTGATGTTCAACATTCTGTCCTCTTCTCACTGAATATGTTTCTTCTAATCATGTATACATCAGTTTCAGAGCCAAACTATTTTGAAGGAAGATGAGTGAGAGTTAATGAGATTAAATGCGAGTTTAAAAGAAAAAAAAAACGTTTTTGTTTTGTATTCACTACCTGTGTTTGGATAAACTTGGATCCGAGAACTAACTTTTCAGTAATGAACTTCTAATTATAAGTCTAATATTACGTACGAAAGTATTTAGGTACCTAATTTAGATATGCAATAAACTTAAATTTAGCACCGAAGCCGGAAAAATTTAGTAAATATTCCATAATTTTTTTATGAGAAATAAGAATAATTTCGAAATTATATTTTTTTATTGGCTGCTGTCATTTTTATTGGCTGCTGCCATTTCTGTTTTTTCCCTTGTGTGTGTGTATTGTTGAAATGATACTTTTTATGCGTACTGTGACTTATTATATATTAATAACGGCTGTATTTCTAACAGAACACAAAATAATAAGTCGTAACTGAAATTATCTGTTTTTATTTATTTTAATACCTATTTCTAAAAATGAAAATATTAAAAAATTTGACTCTTCGTATTAGCTTGCATTCTATTTTCGTTGGACAACTTTGTTATATAATTTTCTGAAGTCTTGAGACGTAGCCAACACAGAGTATTGGTATGGGTGTTAGCTTTATGTAAGATGTAGTAATTAGATTTTTTTTAAACAGGAGAGTTGAAAAATGTGCAGTGCTCTTACTGGGAGTCGAAGCCTTGACCTCTCGGAATACGCGTCGAGTGTAAGCCCAATTATACCACGAGGGCATGTAGAAAGGAAGGAGTAAATACCTTACATAGCTCCCCCCCGTAAAGGGCGACTGGGAATGAGGGGACCCAGTTACCAAATCCTAGTAGTGGCGAATTATTGTCCACCACTTTTTAGTTCGGGTGCTACTTGTAGAGTCATTAGTTTTTTTAAGCAGGAGAGGTGGTGAAAAAATGTGCGTTCCTCTCGCCGGGAATCGAACCCTATATCTCTCAAATCCGCGTCGAATGTGCTTCCAGTTACACCACTTACGCAAGGCATGCAGAAAGGAAGGAGAAAATATCTTACGGCAACAAGTGTGCCACTTTGGTATCAGGTATCAAAACCCAACCATTACACTGAGTTTTTTTTTTAAAGTAATTAATTTATGCAGTATTTGTATTTGATAAACTCTTAATAAACACCTCAAAGAGTTACGTTTTCGGGTAAAAAGTAAAATTTATAAATCGATATTGCGAATCAACTATGCGTTAGATCGTTTATCTGTTTTAGTTTTTATGATAGTGCGTGGTTCATTCGAGCAGCGAGAGTCCTTTATTTACAGAGGCGGATTTATGAGGTCGCAGTCGCAAGTTAATTCGGCATTGGCGATGAAAATGTCTTGATCATCTTTCGATATATTCAGTAAATTAATAGCCTGTGTCTCGCCAATGTTAGTAGTAGTGCATTTCGTTAGCCATTTTTCAAAAACGAAGTCTTTTGGGAACATGTTAATAACCACGTGGACATTTCTTGTTTGAATGAATGTGACACTATAATCGGCAAAAGTTACGGTATGAGTCATGTTAGTTTTGAGTATATCGTGCGTATTTATGCTGTACTATAGAGATGTGATAAAAAGCAATAGTTTTTTTAATTCAAAATCTGCTCCAAACGTAATGAAAAATGTTGTAAAGTATTTTGGACCATGACCTTCTTTTGAATCCAAAGAAGATATTAATAATTTTTTATTTCAGGCCTAAAAAGGAAAGTTTTTAAATCGGTGCGCAAGTCCATGCCGTTCTTCATTGGGTTGGCAGCCTTGCATTGTAAAGCCTTCGTTTTTCGTTATTCAGTTGTTTCTCTTCTGTTTGGAGTTTGATTGTTGCGAATAAGAGCTTGTATATTGTTAACAGCTCATTTTGGCCATTTTTAAAGCTATTCAGTATGGAATGTCAAAGAAAAATGAACGCTTCCGATACATTTTACTCCTGAATTCAGTCGAGCATCTAGTGCTGCAGAAACCACGAGAAGAATATGTGGTGTGTACGGGAGTGAAGCACTTGCTGAAAGGATGGCACGGAAATGGTTTTCTCATTTCTGAGAAGGAAAATTCAACTTCGGTGATGAACCACGTTCTGGAAGACCTCATTTTGATGAAAACCGCGTGAATCAGTTTGTTCACGATAATCATCGCCCAGCAAAGCGGGAATTCTCAGAAATTATGGAATGCGATCACACTACCATTGTGCGCCCATTCGCATTTGTTGGGTAAGGTGTAAAATTTGGGTACCACATGTGTTAATCGACACCACAAAAATAAGCGAATAATTTTAGGTTCGTCTTTGCTGTCGCGTCACCATTTGGCTTGTCTTACACACAAACCATATCTTGGGAACCTTCTTACATGTGACTGAAAATGGCGCCTCTATGTGAAGTTAAAGAAGAGAAAAAGAATGGTTCAACCCATGCGAAGGATCGTGCACACTTTAAAAAAATCTTGTTGTGCTTTTGGGGGAACCAAAATGGCCTTTTTCACCGTGAATTGCTATTCGAAATGAAACGATCAATGCTACTGTGTATACAGAGCAGCTGAAACGACTCGCTGTTGTATTGAGAACAAAACTCGTGGTAAAACTGTGTTGTTAATTCACGATAATGCTCTCCCGTATACGGCCAGAATGACCGAAGATGCGAACTTGGTTTAGGAGCCACTCCTGACCCTGCAGATTCACCAAACATCGCCCTTTCACCAGAACCGATTATCGTCTTCTAGTCTCTAACACCATTAGATTATGAAGCTTCACTTAGTAACTGGCTAACTTATTTCTTCTAACTCGAAACCATATCATTTCTGCAAGAGAGGCAATGAATTCCTACCTGAATGCTGGCAGGCGGTCATTGACGAAAATGGTGGTTACATCACTGAGTGAATGATTGTTGATTTATGACGTAGCGTATCAATGTCTTGTTATTAATGTATTTTATTGTTTTGTAATGTATTTTATACTAATAAAATTATAGTACAGTAAAAATGACACGGACCAATACGCCGAATATATATATTTATTAGAAGGTAGGTATAAGGAATTTAGGTAAAAAATTGAGTTAATGCAAAACTTACGATAAATGGAGTAATGATAGTAATGTCTTGAATACATTGTCAGAAATGTTAACTGGATTGTGTGCCGAAATTCTTTGGTGGTAGTAATGATATTGATGTCTTGAGTCCATTGTTAAAAATGTTAGATGCATTTTATGCCGAAATTCTTTCCTAAATCCAAAATCTTGCTTGTAATAATGAAAACGAAAAATTCGTCACTTTGTTTTGTGCTGAAGGTTCTGATTTCCGTGGTATTCGCGTTTTAACTGTAAATGAAAACATAGTCGAATCCATGTAGGGATCACTGTTAAAAGAGCGATACCATGTCGGAAGATTTATTATGTGTTGTGCAACTGTTTGTGCTGTATAGCTTAAAATCTTAAAATTAGGATGCAAATCTATCGCATTTGTTACTGCTGTAAATCTTGGATTAAAAATAATATAAAGTATTCAAGATAGATACTCCGAAGCAGAATAGTACACTGGTGTGCAAAAATTAAGGACGAAGTCGAAAACTTAGCATATCAGCTGAACGAAGAGGCAGAGCGGACAGAAAGACCTATCAGGAGATTAAGTAAGGTGATGTACGGTAGCACATGCGCAGATATGCAGGTAGACGTAATGGGGGAGTGTCTGAGTAGTATAAAGCCTGTTGTCGGTGTAAGATCAGTATTTCTGGCAAAGAGATTACACGCCGTACAGAAGTTAAAATCACACCGAGTTGCTGCCTCAGCGAGAAATGGCGAATAATCAATCTGTTAGACGACATCTGGATGCTTTTACCCGAGGTCGAATCATTGGGAAGTGGGAGGAAGGCCGCAGTGTGACAAGTGTGGCTGCAGAGTTCGGAATTGCTCACAGCATCGTTTCACGACTTTGGAGACAATTTCAAACTACAGGAACAGCTATCCGGGGGTTTAGTAGTGGTCGTCCACGAGGAACCACACCCGCAGATGACCGGTATATTGCCTTACAGGCCAGAAGAAACAGGCGGCAGACAGCGGGAGAAATCGCTAGACACACGACACAGGCGACTGGACGACCGATATCGCGTTTTACCGTGGCCAGAAGACTGCACGGTGGTGGTCTGTTTGCACGACGCCCTGTACGGTGTGTACCTCTAACGCCTGCCCATCGGAGAAGGCGTTCTCTGTGGTGCCGGGAACACCGGAATTGGAGAGACAATGAATGGGGACGAGTACTCTTTACAGATGAGAGCAGATTCAGTCTGAGTAGCGATTCTCATCGCATACTCATCTGGAGAGAGCGGGGAAGCCGCAATCATCCCTCGAACATCATTGAAAGGGACAGGTATGGAGGTGGCGGTGTTCTCGTTTGGGGAGGCATCATGCTTGGTAGTCGTACAGACCTTCACATCTTCGACGCAGGTTCAGTCAACGGGACCCGTTATTGTAACGAGATTCTTCTTCCATATGTGCGTCTTTTTAGAGGCGCTATGGGTCCGCAGTTCCTTTTCATGGACGACAATGCACCATGTCATCGCACAGTAGCTGCCGAACAGCTCTTAGAGAGTGAGGATATTGAACGTATGGATTGGCCGGCACGATCTCCGGATCTCAATCCCATCGAGCATGTATGGGATTTTCTAGGCAGACGCTTGGCAGCTCGTACCTTACCACCAGTAACGATTCCGGAGCTTCGATTGGCGCTGCAAGACGAATGGGCAGCAATGCCTCAACAACTCATTGACACCCTCATTCTCAGCATGGGCAGACGCTGTGAAACCTGCCTAGCAGTCAGGGAAGATCATATCCCCTATTAAAGACCGGATGTTTCTTGCTGGACACCCATCACAGGGATGTTTCGGCCTTCAGTCGCATTGCGCTCCATGCTACTTTTTCAATAAAGCTTCTTTTTATCCCTCTGATTTCTCTTTTAGTAAGTGTTGCTTACATTACTCATGTCCTTACGTAATGGGGATCTTACGGTATTAAATGTGTTGATTTGGAAAGCTTTTGTACAAAGTTATATTGAAAAAACCGTCTCGTCCTTAATTTTTGCACACCAGTGTATTTTAGGCATATGGTTTTCTAGCCACAGTAAGGATGCCTGGTCATGCCACTTAATGTCCACATTTTTGCCACATGCGGAGGACATTTTACGTGAGGCTGGGTGCTGAATGGCGCTTAAATTTTAAAAGGGACATTTTTGACATAATGAAATTCGGCATGTAAAAATGTCTCTGTTCTGTGCGTCTAGTGACACTGTTTTCATCTGGTGTGTACATTGGAGCAATGGTCTCAAAATAGCAGGCCATATGCGACCCTCAAAGCAATGTTATGAGACTCACGAAGACGTTACAATTATGAATTTGCTGCAGATACAATGTTACGAAGATTTTAAGTATTTAAGTCCGAGATTACATTTTCATTACCATTAAAAATTACTTAATCTTATTCAAGGATTTAGAAATAAAGATTTCATAAACTTTTATTCGCACTTGTCAAAAAGTAAATCAGTTACGAATTTTTGCACTAAGAATAACCTCTTTGTTCAGAAATACTTTCATACCTGTACAGCTTTTTTTTTTCACAATTAAAAATTAATAAGGGAGGAGATTGACTGATGAACATCTGTAGTTCGTGATGAAGGTAATTTCTTATAATTTTGTTATAGGCTACAAACTTTAGCTAATTTAAAACGCCTTTAAGTGTCAAGCTGTAGTAAGAAATAAAAAAGAAGTTTCTAATTATTTACATGTAAACATGTATGTGTTTTATGTATTTTTATTTATGCGTCAAAGGTTAGGTTATTCAGTTATGGCAAAGCACACGAGGGCTATCTGCCTAAGGGGAGGGATGCCTTCGTGGAGGACTTTCTAAGGGAAACTGGCTCGTATACACGTTACACATGGGGAAAACCACGAAAACGCCCATGCAGCCAGCCCGTTCGCGGGATTCGAACCTCGGACCGAACTACCAGTTTATGCGTCAAAGAAAAATTTAATAAGAAAGAGACTAAGTTCTCATTAGTTGTTCTCAAGTTTTGTCCTACTTGGAAAATTTTCTCTGAAAAGTTTTGAAAGTTTTCGTAATTTCTTTCAGTTTAAATTAAAGTAAGTTATTTTGAGGTAATTTAAACATGTTGGAACTATTTTAAATGAGCGTCAGTCGGAAAATTTAAAATTTAGCTGTTAATACACTCACGTTTGTGAAAATTGCAACACCAAGAAGGAATCGTCATAATTGAATGCAATTTAATACACAGTTGAGTGGTAGTGGTACAAATAAATGATTAAATGTTCAAAGCAAACAAACAAGAACAAGAGATCAGAATCAGTATTTTGTGTGGCCACCAC
>KK116804.1:0-11235 GCA_000611955.2 Stegodyphus mimosarum | reverse complement strand
ATGATTCTCCCTCGTTCAAACTCTGTAAGTTGTTCAAATCTCGCTCTCTTTCGTCGACGAGGCATAAGTACAGATTGAGTTAACGTTTACCACTAGCAGATAACCACCGATAACCATACACGCCTCGCTACAGCCGTCTATTTATTCGGATCCATCAGCCGTTCAGAGGGCGCTGCTCAGCATACGCATGCGCTACGGATTTGCAATTCTAATCATTTGCATATCATGCGCTACTTTGCATTTCCTGAAAATTTCAGCTCACTCGCGTAAGTCCTTCATGGTGTTGCAATTTTCACAAACGTGAGTGTGTATTTGAATTGTAAAGTGTATCTAACAAAAATGCTTGCAGCTACCAAATTTCAGATTTCAGACAGAAAATGTAAGTTTGAATTTTTTCCCCTTGTCATATTATTATTGTGTATGTGTTGTTTTGAAAAATACTTTGTAAAATTTAAATTTTATATAAAATATTTTTTATTTTGTTTATGAAAATTTTTTAATTTTATTAAAAATTCTGGTTCGTCAGTGGTTTTTAGATCATGCATTCGGCCCGCGAGCAATTTGAGTTTGAGACGGCTGCAATAAGGAATTGACATATTTATTTTATTTCATGTGACATATTTATATGACATATTTGAGGTACAGTTCAGAAATAAAGATCAATTTTGCAGGTCAGCAACTAAGCAGTTACTTTATTCAATTAAAGGCATTTTAAAAACATAAAATTTAGAAATGCCTACCAGTTTTTGCAAAATTAAAGAATGGGCTATAAAGCAGTGAGCTTATGTTCATGTCAAAATTCATAAAAATAAGTGTTGCTTTTTAATTTAAGTAGCCACTTAAAGGAAAAATTTAGGTTGTTTTTCCGCATTCATAAGTTTGATGTATAAATTTGAATGTCACTTTTCTGATATTGAAGATACAAATTTTACAGTGGAAGCTTGTAATATTTTAGTGCTTCATTCAAGGGGCGAATTGTCTGATATGAGGCAGAATTTCTGCATGTAATGTGGATTGTATTTCGGTATGAATTTGTGTTCGTAGTCATTAAGTTTGGCAATTTTCAGATCAAGTTGTACTAAATATGATTTTGTGGTTAGGCGTGTTATTTTAATTATGATCAGTGTGAATGAAACAATCTCGTCAACAAACACAGGAGAGAAAAACTGATTAATAAGCTTTCATCTAATGGACGTCATTTGAATTAGAAATAGCGGATTATCCAAAATAAAGGAGACACTAAGCTTAAAAAAATTAATTTTGTTTCCGAGTTGTGTGGTTATTTTAAGTGCATTCTCAAGATTGCATTAAATTGGTAATTTCAGTCATAGTTAAATTAGCTCGTATAGAAGGAAAATGTGTGACATAACCGAGTTCCAGGACAGGTCAGATTGTTAGTGGTCATCTCGTTTTACATCTTTCACCTCAGCTGTAAAATTATTGGAGATATGGAACTCTCTAAAGTCATGACAGCACACAAAATTCTCGGTAGACCATCTTCTGCAAGACGCAAGTTTGGGAAGAAAATGAAGCTTGCTGACAAATTTAGGAGGATGTTGTAGAGGATTGTTACGATAAAAAAGCTACAAAACAAGTTTATTACACATCTTCAGAAACCAGCTTTGACACAAACAGTGCAAAAGGAACTACATAAGGCAGAATATTTCAACAGACCTACTATCAGAAAAAATCTTATTTTATAAATAAATGCGAAATAGAAACTACAGTGGTCCTGGGAACATAAAACGTGTAACACTGATCAATGGAAACCAATGCTGGTTTCAGGTTGTCTGTGAATCAACCTTCACACTATTTGTGACCTCAAAACGATTTTATTTTGCGGAGAATGCCGGCAAAAACTTTCATTCCAGAGTGTCTGCTTCCTCAAAACCTCTTGTTTTGCAAATAAATGCGGAACACAAACTACAGTGGTCTTGGGAACATAAAACGTGTATCATTGATCAATGGAAACAAATGCGGATTTCAGGTGAGTCCCTGAATCAACCCTCACGCTGTTTGTGACCTCAAAATGAGTTTATTTGCGGAGAATGCTAGCAAAACCTTACAATCCAGAGTGTCTACTTCCTCTTGTAAAACACAGTAGTTCCCATATGCTTTTGGGTTGTTATTCTGTGGTTTGCAACAAGTCCAATTCTCATTTCTCATGAAAGAATAAATTTCTCCAACTTATAAAGTTATTTCTCCCGCCTTCGTAGCATGCTTTCGTGGTGTAGTAGTCAGCATGCTCGGCGCGTATTCGATAGATCCGTGGTTCGATTCCTGGCAAGGGCACTGTTCATTTTTCATCTTTCCTGCTTAAAAAAATGTATCTAATGTGTGTACAAACTATACAACAATTTTAAGAAACCGTGCTCATACAATGATGGAGACATCATATCCTTATAGGGAACCGTATCTTTCTCGATGATAACCCCATTTATGGAAGTCTGATTGTTAGTCACAGTTTTGAAAAACATGAAAGTGAAATAACTCATCTTCTGTAGCTTGTACAATCACCAGACTTAAATGCTCGAAAATAGTATGATATCCTGTTTTTTTATTCCAACATCTCTCAACAAATTGATGCAGTTTCTGACAGAAAAATGCTGTAAAATTCACTATTCAGAACTTGTGGTTCTATTTCAAGAAGATTAGAAACAGTTTTAGATACTATAGGTGCTACGCAATTCTTTGCTTTGAGATGTTTCCATTAATTTCCATTACCAACTAGAATTTAATTAAAAGTTCTTTAATCTCTTCCACTTAATAAGTGGAAGCGATTAATAAACTGCCAATGGGTTAAGTGTTAATACTAATATATTCAGTGCCTTAATACTTTAATCAAATTAGAAATTAAAGATTTAGTGCTTAGTACCTTTTGTGATTCATGTTAAGTTTCTTTTGAACTCATTTTATTCTGTAAGTTTATAATATTTATGCTGAGATTTTTTATAAGATATGCATAATTTTAAGTGTTATAAAATTTGTTTCTTTAAAGCGCTCTATATTCTTCTGATTTCCTATTATATTTAGGTACAAGATAAAAGTTAAAAATTTTGCCCCCTCCTTTTTTTTAGATTTCGAATTGTTTTTAAAGCAATTTTTTTATATCTGCATTTAATGATATAGTTTTCATTCATTTTCCCGTTTTATTTTTTTTTAGGTGACAATGGCAAATCGTAATTCTGTAGTGAATGTCAATGATGGAACATCTGTAAGTAATACTTCTCCTCAGTCTCCCACTGCACTGCTTGAGACCCCTATAACACTGGGTTTTGATCCTATGAGTTTTCAATTCAAGGACGATTCCCCACTAACCTCTCCTGATAGTGGCCGTGATATTGGTGAGATGTTGAGTCCTTCACAAAATGCCGATGTTGTTGAATTTTTTGATCCCTTTTGTCCTGTGAAAGAGGAGAGCCCTACAGACTATTACCCAAATGTCATGTTAGGTCAAACAACTTTGGCTGAGCCTCCATTAGACACCTTATCTGAGCAACAGTATTCTAATGGCTTTACAATGTATGATGATGTTCATGATGACACTATTGTAAATGATTCATATCAGGATGATATATGTGAAGTCATGTCTGAAATTAGGAATGAGGCTGATGACATTTGTGAAATGTCTTCTGAAATTAGGGATGAGGATATCTGTGAAATGTCTTCAGAAATTAGGAATGAGGATGAGGATGTCTGTGAAATGTCTTCAGAAATTAGGAATGAGGATGAGGATGTCTGTGAAATGTCTTCAGAAATTAGGAATGAGGATGAGGATGTCTGTGAAATGTCTTCAGAAATTAGGAATAAGGAAGAGGATGTTTATGAAATATCCTCGGAAATTAAACAGGAAGAGGATAATGTTTGTGAAGTATCCTTAGTAATAACAGATAATGATAATGAAGTGGCTAACAGATCTGATGCACTTGAAAAACCTGAGGAACTACTTGCAGATGTTTATCCAAGCTCGGACCTTTCGACTGTTGTTATCTCTAAGTCTGAAACATCTACTGATGTAGAACTTATAACAGAATTAGAGCAGACACAAAGCGAAGAGGCTTGTGTCTCCTCGGTCACTGAACAAGAGTTTGATGATAACAAGCATGATACTAATTCCCAGCATGAGCAATATCCAATTTCTGATGAAGATGTAAGTTGTAACAATTAACTTCCTATAGAATTATAGTATTTTGCTTTTAATGTGTGTAGAAAATAACTACTAATCAATTAGATTCAGAGTAATACTAAAGATGTATTGTAATTTGAAAATTTAAGTTTCGTAATTTTTTAATTTACTGTAGTTTTTTAATTGCAGATTAACTCTGTGGAAAAGAGAATTCAAAATTTTAGAATTTCCAAATATTAATTGTTCAGATTGTGGGGGCCTTTTCTTTCTCAGAAAAGTAACAGTATATATAGTATTACTCTGAAAAGTGTAGTTTTTTTTTTTTTTTGGTTTGTTTGTTGCATGTTCTGATTTTTTTGGGGGGATAGCATTTGGGTTGGTGTAATTTATTTTATAATCAAATGTTTGAGAAGCTGGTATTTTTTGTTTTCATTTACTCTTTGTAATAAATTTTTCTGTATTCATTAACAACAGTAGCACATACTGTAAAACAAAACAGATTTAAAAAAATTGTAAAACTCTTAAGACGGGACACTTTAGGGGAAATCTGGAGTGATATAAAAATGATTTGAAATTTTACAGATTTGGAGAGTACAGTAGGCTTCATGAATACGTTTATTTAATAATTTGAAGTTTTTAGGATAGTTTTAACATAACTCAGTTTAAAAGAATAGTTGGAAGACTAATATTGATAACTTTGGAATATATTTACTCTTTGCTGGCATTGGATTTATTTTAAATGAGAAATTTTTATAATTTCTAATCAGCCGATGTATGTTTTAACTACATGCACAAAGAATGTTATGTAAATGTCCTTTAAATTCTGAAATTGTCTTTTAGGAATGAGCAACGAATTTCTGAAATGGTGTTTAGGGAATGGGCATAAGTTTTGTTAATGGGAGGAAAGTTAACGAAGAATCCAAGTGATTTTATTGTGAATCAAAAAGGGAAATGGAAAGATGGTAAAATTACTTTGGTCTTTGTAATGCAAACTTTTCCGTATAGAAGTGAAAAGAAAATTCTATGAAAGATTTATGTCTCATATGATGTTCTGTTTCTGTGTTGGTCATTTCTTTTAAAATAAATTTATTCGTAAAACTTCTTCAGCTGGTAAATGGAATTTCCTTAAAAACGTATGGTGCTTATGAAAACAGACTAACTAGTTAGTGAATACAATTCCAATTCTATTTGTTCAAAAAGATTCCTGTTATCTCATAATTTCTTAATATTTTGATTTCTGTGTTGTTCAGTAGATGGTTGCGTGATTGCTTTCCTTTTATTTTCTTTCACCTATTTATTGGCATACTTCGGACAAAGATTAATATGTTTCTCTGACCTTGCATCATATTATGGCACAGAATACTTTGACTCATTGAAGAATTAGGACTTCTTAGACCACCTCCGTCAAAACAACATAGATTTTCTGTGAAACAGACATAAATCTATGGTTGAAGTTTGCTTGATTTTACTTGTCTTTTGCGCATATCTAATCATTATCATAGCTATATTGAATATTATATCATTAATTATAATCTGTTTGGAACATTTCTCCATGTTAACTCTGAATAATGAACTGCTGCATTGAGAGTATCTTGAAGAGAAATGATCAAAGCGCAGAAGCTTTTTCATGTGTCTAACAAAGAGGGAATTCTGTTCTGGTATGAACATGTGACAGTGAATGTCTTAAATAATTATTTATATATATTTAAAAGACTGTTTTCATTTGGAACTAGAATTTAATTAACGCAGTTTCCTTACTGGCTATTGCTTCGTAACCTGGAAACAAGGAGGGAGTCGAGGCGTAAATTATTTTTTATGCTTGCAATTGAACTGTTTTCCCTATATCAAAATAAAATAAAATCTGAAACTGTCCTAGCTGTATTAAGAAACTTGCTGTTTGATTTTTCTTTTTTTGGGGGGAGGGGGGTCTTGCTTTTCGTTACACATTTTGCTTAAAGTTTTACAGACTTTCGCATGTCAAATGTTTTTGTATTAAATAATATAGGATCGACAGTTTGATTTTGATTCAGTTTCATACTTTAAAACCACTGTTAAAAATGTGAGTTAAATGAAACCTTAATCAGATATGTATTCATGAAAACTTATAAGCACTATAAAAATGCAAGAATTATGATTCAAAGGTAAGTTTTTTATAGTATTTTGAAATTTTGGTTATATCTAAAATGGTATTTTAGAGCACTTTTATCACATTCTTTGATTGTGTTGCTGTAAAAAGTAAATGGAAATGTGAGTAACTGGTAGCATGTACACTGTGCCAAAAAAAAAAAAACAGACCTATATTTCCGGTTCTACTGGGCCGATTGACGAAATTTAACTTGCGTATTTCATGTCTCGAAAGATTATATATAGCATTGTTCTAATATAGGTTTTTTGGCACAAAATCGGACTTTTTCTGAAATGACATGCCAATGTTTTTCCATATTTCGATTTTACAACTCAATTTATGCCAAACTGCCAAGTTTTGTAAAAATCACACGAGTAGTTTTTAAAAAATTAGCTCTCAAAATTTTAGCTCCTCAATAGTAATTGAATTTGAATATTTATTAATATTTTTTATTAAATTTACCTGTTTCCTTCTTACAGAATTCGAAATTTAGGCTTAATCCAAATATAATTCGCATATTTTGTATGATTTATTTTTAAAATTTGTATTTTTATATATTTCTCAAACATTTTTGTATTATAACTTATAAAATTTTTAACTTTTATCCTAAAGTAGATGTATTTCTATTTACACCTGCAAAAAATTAGTTTTTTATTCAAAATTTCCTAAGATATACATGAATTTACATACTGCTGCGTTTTGAAATTTAACATATTCGTTACAAGCGATAATAACGCCAAATGTGGTTATCTGTTATGCCCACTCTGTTAAAATTATTTAAAGTAATGAACGTGACCTTCTTACCACTCGTGTACAATGAAAAAAAAAAAAAAAAATCAAAGGAAAATAGGTAGGTATAAATTAACAAGTTCGCCAAGTGAAATTATTCTTGGTGCAAACTGCACAAAAATGCCCCAAGATAAATTTTTAAATTTCTCCGTAAATTTCGCCCCTAATTGTACAAAATTTAATATTTAGACATAATTTCAGTCGTAGAATCGAAATGTGGAAAAAATTGGTATGTCATTTCAGAAAAAGTTCGATTTTGTCTCAAAATACATACGTTAGACTAATGCTATTTTATATAAATCTAATATATATCCAGACCTGCGCCGACAATAGGTGCAGGGTCGTGCGGCGCACGACGGCGCTGAGTCAAAAAGGCCCCGGGCGATCATTGAAACAAGCAGTTCGTCTTCCTGCCTGTCTTACAGCAGAATTTTTGTCTGATTTGAACGCCTTTCCGGGGATCATCTCAGGTAAAACCTGGGAAGCTACTGATTAGGATCTGTACCTAAGCAGTCTTGGCCATGGGTGTTTAAAATCAAGTCTCCACAGGACTGGAGTCATCCCTGGCGATGGTGTTTCAGGCTCGGCAGGAACCATATGTCTGTCCATTGTTTTGTCTGTTCCATTGGATGAGGTGGAGCTATATAGTCAGATATTCATGGTTGTACGGGGCGAATCACCCCTGTCGGTGGAGTTGGCGAATTCAGCAAACCTTTAAACTGCTTGAGATTTCCAGTGGGCACCTGGAGTCTCAAAACTGCATATTCATATCTTTCTTTGGTTTCTCCCTGGGGGCGCCTAAAGCCGACGTCTTTATACCATGACTTGATGTTAGCAAGCGGTATTGGTGGCTAGGTTTGTCTGACGGTGTTTAAGTGACTTCGTTCTGCTTGTCCGGGGTTGATGCCCCTGTTGATGGCAGATGATTTTACCATCCCTCCAGGACGGTGACATGGAATGTGAGTATTTCTGTCGACTCAGCTTAGCTCGTCGGCGCGACCGATAGGTTAGAATCCTCTTGGATCGCACCCACCAGCGGCCGAGCGGTAAAGACGCTGAACACTGGTAGTTCGGTCCGAGGTTCGAATCCCGCGAACGGGCTGGCTGCATGGGCGTTTTCGTGGTTTTCCCCATGTGTAACGTGTATACGAGCCAGTTTCCCTTAGAAAGTCCTCCACGAAGGCATCCCTCCCTTTAGGCAGATAGCCCTCGTGTGCTTTGCCATAATTGAATAACCTAACCTAACCTCTTGGATCGCCTCCAGGGGTTGGGGCGTTTAACCAACGCCACCTAGACCACACGTGTAATCTAGGTGGGGTTGGTTTAACTGTATTAAGGCAGCCTGGAGCTTGCCAGGTCTGAGTGCCCTATCCTCCTAGCACACTGTCTTATTTGACTTAAAGTTATAACCAGGGCGGGAGTTCGTCTTAAAATACATGATGCCGAATTGTATTTAAGGGTAGACACATTCGACAAATTGCTTAATCCTTATTTTGTGTCTACTGTTGCAATCGTAGTAATTTGTGCAACATTTATCTTTTCTGTGATTGCTTGTTGTTATTGTTATACTACATAAAAAAAGGTAAATGCAGTTACATATTATGTTAAACTTTGTTTAACTTTTTTATTCGGAAACGCAACAATTTGAGCATAATTACTCGAAAACTGTCCACCTCTCATGTTTGAACCATTGTCGTATTCTTGGCCATGTAAATTATTATCTAAACCATTTTCTTCTATGGGCTTTAATGAGAATGTTGTTCGTCCTTCACTGGTCGTATCTGTTTGTAACACAAAATACTGAAAACCTTTCTTGTATTAAAAATTTCCTATATTATAAACCTTTCCTTTAAATACTCATGTCTGTATTTTCTAAGATACCTCATACAAATTGATATCTGCTCTTAATGACTGGCATCAAGGGTACAATCAAGTTAAACAGAAAAATGCGTTTCCTTTTTGACCTT
Organism: Stegodyphus mimosarum; assembly: GCA_000611955.2. Classification (NCBI taxonomy): domain Eukaryota; kingdom Metazoa; phylum Arthropoda; class Arachnida; order Araneae; family Eresidae; genus Stegodyphus; species Stegodyphus mimosarum. Next base: position 2,228 of record KK116804.1, on the reverse strand, counting down.
ATTTAAAATAATTTGCTTTATATTGCCCCTAGTAAGCTGTTTCATTTTGAATTTTATGAATGAAGCTTATTTTTTTAGTTTGAATGTTATTCATACAGACATAATAGGGTCAAATTTTGCGATCATTTCTATATACTTTAAAATTTTTTATTTCTTTCGATTAAATTTTTACTGGAACCAAGGAAGGCTAAGTTTTGTTTGGCTAAAAACTGAATGGCATAGATAATTCTTTCAGTAACATCGCGCCAATGCTTAGTCTCTTTTTTTAATAAATTTTGAAATTCCGAATCAACAGGTTTATTCTTTCTTAATCGTTCCAAGAAATCTGACCAAAGTTGTAGATTCCGGAAATGCGTTTTTTTTTTCAAGAAGTTTTAAGTGCTCATTTAAGTGGTTCCAGTTATTAAATTTAGAACTACTCAATTTTACGTTTCTGAAACTATTAAAAATTTTGCAATAAAAGCAATAAACAGAATTTTTTCGCCAGAATTTAGCAACCAATCCCTTTTAACTCTTCTGTTTGTCAAGATTCGGCAAAAGTACATCTAAAAAAATTTACGTCCATTTCTGTCTTTTGGGAAACTGAAACAGAAACCTGGTTTTGATAATATCCAGGACCATTTTCTGTTAAGCCTTGAACTTGGGATGGCAATAATGAACTTAGGCATAATCCGGAATTATCAGGCATAGGAAAATGCGTATCTACTTGCAGAAATTGTAGATTTCACTATTTCTTCTGTTTTTTCGACCGGCTGCATTGAAGTTAAAAGTAATTCCTGGGTGAAAACACTTTCCGATTATTAGGTTCGTTTGGTAATTTCAATGGTAGCTGAGACGTTGATGGACAACTAGTGCTAGTAGCGTCAGCTTGGATATTCTCTGGGTTTCGAAAAAAGTGAGCAATTCTGGTTTATTAAGTCTTCCTCCCATTATCTCTTTGTTCATTAAATTCTGATACCCAGACGGTTTTTATGTTTTTCTTCCGGGAAAACTCAAAACAGAAAAAGTGGAAGTAAAAATAAAAGTAATAAATAACTATTATAAGAATTATTGCATAAAATAGTTCTTCAAAGCACTCGGAAAGTCACTGTTTGAAATATATTAACTTACTTCTAAAAAACTAAGTATATATTAAACTGTTGCTTGGAAAACTTATGAACTACACTGGTTATCATAAATTAAGGAAAAATCACAAAAATCACGATTATTGAAAAGGTTACATGTAGAATTTTATGAAACTTACTGACAATATACAACACATAGTTAGGTATCAAGAAATAAAAAGAAATTACCAGACATTATGGTAGTATAGAAATTAGCACATGTATAAAATGAACAAATCCAATGTGTCTGTTTGCTATAGGAAAAGTACCTTCCGTGTAGAATATGATCGCCTCTAGAAGCAATACAGCACATACAACGATGTGTGATGCTTTCAATTATGCGGTCTATCAGTTCCATAGGAAGCGAGAGCCATCGCTCTTCCAAAACAGTTGCAAGCGCGGCAAGGGTCTGAGGGGGCGAGAGCAGCTAGACGTCTCCCTAAAGCATCCCAATCCTGCTCTATAGGATTCAAGTTCGGCGATCGAGCTGGCCACTCCGTGCCCATATTTGTTTCCTGTTGAATGTAATCATCTACGATGCGAGCCCTGTGTGGTCTCGCGTTGTCGTCCTGTAATAGGAAAGTATGACCTATTGCTCCGCCATATGGGCGCACATACGCATCAAGCATGTCATCTCTATAAACCTGAGCATCCACGGGTTCCCCTTGGAAAGACATGAAGGTCTGTGCGTCCAACCAGCAATGCCACCCCAAACTCAAACACTGCCTCTTCCGTATGCATCTCTTTCACGGATGTTTGACGGATGATAACGGATTCCAGGTTCTCCCCATATCAAATAACGCCTACTATCGCTTTCTAGACTAAATCTGAACTCATCATTAAAGAAATCAGCCCTCCATTGATCAGGCGTCCAGTGGACATGTGGTCGCGTCCACTACAAACAGTCCCTCCTATGGTATGACGTGAGCGGCACGCAAATGGCTGGTCGCCTCACATACATACCGCCTTCGTGAAGCCTTCTACGCACAGTTGACGTTGACACCAACCTACCGGTGGCTGCAGCAAGGGAGGATCTAAGAAGAGTCGGAGTAGCGGTTCTAGTCCTGCGTGCACATAATGTCAAATATCGGTCATCTGCGCTCGTCGTAGCAGTTGGCCGTCCTT
>KK116803.1:1953536-2052574 GCA_000611955.2 Stegodyphus mimosarum | reverse complement strand
ATTCGATAGGAAAGTTCAAACTAAAAATAATTTGGTTAATTAAAATAATGAATGCTACATATCTATCAGATAAAAGTGTGAGAAATGAGCCATGATTTCCTGTATGTTGTAATTATCTCATAGGGTTGCACTGTGTAAGTGTATAAAAAATAAAATTTGCTTTCATGCAGGAAATGTTCAAAATGAGTATTAAATTTATGTAGTTATATGATTTGGCTTTGCTATATTTAATTTGATGTATCTTTCAGATATACAGTACATAATGGAATATGTAACAGACGAAGCACCTACAAAGAGTGTGGGCAAAATGTAAGAGAAAATTTTCCTAGAAAGTTACAATGCCTAATATAACTAAGGCTTTCAATTACTGTATTATATAAATGTATACAGTATTTATGTTTTTAGTACTATTCATGTCCATCTTATTATTTATGATTATTTAATGCATTAAGATTTATTACTTTTAAGATGGAGAATATAGCATCTAAGACATTTGAGTACCAGAAATATTTACACCTGTGCATTTTTGTTTCGTACAGTTGTTTAAAAAATTGATTAGTTAATATTCTTTTGATACCCTAGCTGAAATAGAGTTCTTTGAATGCTAGAATACTGAGCTGAATAATTCTTGTGCATAAGTAACAACTCTGGTAAAGAGTTAAAATATACTTTTGATCTAACTTAAAATATATTTACTGATGATCCCTCTCAGGCATACAAGAATCTTCCACTTGTCCTTTAACTCAAAATAGAAAATATTAATTTAATCTAATGCTAAATAAAATTAATCAGCCAAAACAGCACAGAATCAAACTCGCGAGTTGGCCCTTAGTTAAGGATAACCGCCATATACTAGCAGGCACATATTAAGTACGGCTGTAGAATAGCAATAACGGGGCTGAAAGGCAGAACACTACTGAAGTAACTCGGACCTCAACTTGAGTACTCGTTCTGACAAGGAAATGTAGGTAGAAAATTAGAAGGTTTAAGAAAGGTTTGATCCGAAATAAAAATAACTATCAGGGAAATTAAGTAAAATCCTATATATTGTCATTGATAATGAAGCTAGTAGCTAGATGCAAATGATATTAAAAGTTAATAATTATGTGGGTTTAAAATGAACTTTGTAAATATGTATCATTTTGGCCTTGTTATTTGGAAGAAAAGTTTTTTCTGAAATATTCTTTAAATAATTATTAATGGAAGAAAAATGCACTAATTTGAGCTCTAAAATTAGGCAGATTTCAAATTTAGCTGAGTATTCGTTGTATTAACCCTAGAATGCTACCCTTTAAAAAACTTACAGGAATGGTAACCATTCGTCCCCGAGACGAATTGTGCGTAAGAATGTTTAAAAGTTAATTAAAATAAAAGTATACTACTTGCAGATGATTTTAGGACTCTGGAACTTCAAATTAGCAAGAAAGTATCATTTATTTATTCCCAAAGCAGTCTTTATACATACTAGCATGTTATTCTCTGCGCATTACTCTAGAACATGCTTGACAAAAGTTGGGAGTCATTGGGTGAAACTGTATGGGCAAAATGCACAAATTTTTCTTTTTCACAGTCAGATTGTTCAGGAGGTTGAATGCTCAAATCTAATTTCAACAGTTTCCTTATAGTTGTTCTTGTTGATCGAGCAACGTTGGCTAGACTGCAGATTACGGGCCAGTTGCCAAATGAAGCGAAATCGTGCCCAATCTGGTAACTTCTTGGCGTCATGAAAATTGTTGGGATTTAAGGTTACAGTTTATAGCATTTAAGCGGGCTTTTTTAATTTTCGTCATTTCACTGTGCTTCTAGTAAATTGTGTGAGAAAATGGCTGACATTGAAAGAGTTGAATGTGTGAATTTTACTTATTTGATTTGGTTGCAAGATAAGGGCGAACGATGTGTGATAGAATGGTGCATGAATTATGGTTTGATTGCGAATATGTATGAATGTCCTAAGAGTAAAAATAGTATGAAATTACTTGAAATGAAAGATGCGACAGATTTGTGTGAATGGAGATGTGTGTCCATTATATGTGGTTAAGCACATGGTTGAAATGAGCCGTAGAGTCGGTGTTGAAAGAGTGCGCCATTTTGAATATTATCTCCATTGTATTGTTACATTTTAGTGTGGATATAAACAAATGCGAGTTTCTACTATTTATCATAAATAAAAAATTTTTGCAAAAATATAAATTATGTAATTAAAATTGTTTAACCACTTTTTTTTTTAAACTATACTATTGGTCATGTTTCAGTAGATCGAAATTTTGAATTTTATCTTTTTTTCCTTCTGCATTTTTTTTTTTAAGTTTTAAATTAAATATGAATCAATGCTTTCCGATCATTTATTGCTCATTTACTGCTCATTACAATTTCTTAAATTTCATGCTAAAACGTTTTACTCCATTTTCCTACTGTCTTAAAAATTGTATATATTATGAAAAGTTTTAATATTGTTGATGTCATAAAATACATAGTTATTAACTTTCAAATACTTTATTGTTGTTTTTCTTGAACTTCTGTTTTAGATATTTTTGCATGTTTACATGATTCATTCAAATTCGCAACCATCTAATATAGCAATATGATGAGTTAATGATTTTCTAAAATGTACGAAAATAACCGATTTGGCAATTTTTCGAAAATGCACCAAACTGGCCGGTAACATGCAGTTTTACCGCAAAGTTGATATTTTGTAACGCTCCTTCATCCATGGAGCAAGAACACCTTCAGTTATCTGTATTGCGAACTTTTTTCTCGATAATGCCTTTTCGGATTTTATGTTATGCACATATATAACATGTGCATTCATTATACTGATATTTATAAGGCTGCAAAATGCAAAAAAGAGGCCTTCAGTGAGTTTTCTACTACATGACGTTGTTTCATATTTGATCCAATGGGTCTGCAGTCCCTTTTATGGCTACTCCTTTGGTTCTTTAACATATTGAGTAATGTTGCAAGGTATTGTACTTGTGTTGCTTGAGTTAGGAACAGATCGCCAGGTATCATTACCATCGAGCTGAATTTTACAGGAGTAAATAATAGATTTTTCGTGACCAAATAAAATTTTGGAATTTGTCAACTTTTTACCATTTTATTTTTTAGCTCCATATTTCAAATTCAATTTTTCAACTTTTTCAGCATTTTCATTTTTAGCTCCATATTTCAAATTAACATTTTCATCTTCCTGGATTTTTTTTAAAACATTGCTTCTTCTTCATCTTTATTGTCAAATGATAATTTCCCATTTTCTTCTCTGTTGCTATCTGTGAATTCGTAATTTTCAACCCCAGCAAAATCAACTTTCTCCATTTCATCCCAAGAAGTATAATTTTCTTGATCATTCCCGAATAGCCTCAAGTCTACCCTAAAACGTTTTTCCTCGAAAACTCTTTGACATCTCAAGGCAACACAGAAATGAACCCAAGTCGAATTCTGAAATAAAACACTACAGCTAACTATTCATCTGTGAGACAAATATTGTTCTAAAAATACTACATACGAAAATATTTTGGTAGGAAGAAATATCCTTATCTGTAGCAGCCAAGATAATATAAAGGTACTGAGTCACATGTTCCAATTCCTGTTTTAGGGAAGGCAGGGTTAAGGTTTTTTGTTATGAGCTTCGTCCAGGAGACGAATGCGTAACATTCTAGGGTTAAAATTTTTTACAGTTTTGTCTGTCTATCAGCTGACTCGGTATCCACTGTTGAGCAACAAAGGGGAGGAGGATTGCTGTAAGTTTCAAAATACAGTGATGTGACAGCAATCCATATTACAGCAGAGCTGGCAGAATTTGGAAGCAGTAAAATATTTAGAACTTAGTGAGAGAGCAGGTGGCAATGATTAGAGGTTGCTGATGTTGTACTTAAGTAGGGGGCAAAAAGGCCTGCTGCCAGCTGTAGTGATAGCTGAAATGTGACAGTCAAGACATTTTCAGTTTGGCCTTCCTATGCATTTGCATGATCATTTGAAACCATTGCATCTGAATATGGCTAATGGAAATGGCCACAAACTGTTATCTCGCACCTTAACTTGATGATTATATGTTGGTCAACAGTTTTGGTTGTTTGTGGACAGAGAGTATTCAACTTATTCTGGTTTCATTCTTCTTGTTTTGAAACTATTCTACTCCTGCTTATAGCACTCACCTTATTAATTTAGGACAACAAAGGGCCTATAACATAAAACTAATGCTAGTGTAAGTACTTGGAAAAGTTGCTAGTGTAAGAAAGTGTTACGAAAATGAATAGTTCTTATGCCATTCTTGGAAATGTTATTTTATGTTATTAGTATAAGAGCTGCATTTCTTTACTTTTCACTCATCTTTTTAGGATTAAACTAATGTATCATCATCTCTCATAAGTACAAGAGAGAATATATTCTGGTATACAGTATAATTTACATTATTGCTTAGTATTATTACAATATATAATATACTGTTGTATACACAATGCTTTTTTATTACATTGCTTAATACTGGTAATGTTTTACTTGGATAATTTACCAGTTAATATTAACTGTAATGATATATCTGTAACTGTGTACTTCGCTATTTTCCATTAAATGTCTTTAGGGTTCATACAGTCCTTAAAAGTCGTACTTTTTGAGATATGACTTCTTTTATTATGTGGGACTAAATTTAGTGACTTATCAACATTTTGTCAATATCAAGATTGATTTGTATACAAAATTTTTGATCTGAAGACTTACAAATTTTTCAGTTTTTATTTTTTTTACAAATGTAATTGATAAATATTAAAATAATGGTAATCTATTAAATTTGTAATTAAGAAATAACATTAAAATAAAACATTTTTATTTTCTCATTTCAGATTTTAAAATTACATTATTTTCAGTTTTGGTATCTTAAAAATATTTTGATTTGGAAAAATTAATGAGATAACAAATGTTATAAAACACAATTTCTGTAGAACTTCTTAACAAAAGCAATAAAAGGTCCTTAATTTTTTACAAATTAATTTCATCTATCTTTTATATTTTTTCATAAGTTTCTCCTCCCCTTCCTACCATGTAATTGTTTCAGAATATTCAAATGTGCATCAGTTTTCTCTTTAAAATTCACTTTTCTTTTGTTAATTTTTGATTCAAAAATCTTCTGGCTTTTTGCTGTTACAGAATGGGATAAATTTTAAGACTTGTCACCTCGGAAGGTTTAAGAAAAAGTAAGGTTGATAGAAAAGTGTTTTCATGGCATGAATATGTATGTAATGAATAAGTCTTATAGGAAATTTGTAAGGAATTTCTTATTTTTTGGAAAATTTTTGAAAGAACAGTGAAAGCAAAGTTATTTGGATTTTTTACTTTTGATCCTAAAAAGGTCTTTCTCTTAACATGTTTATCTTCACTTTATTCTCATCTTTTCGCTAGATCCAAGGTGGAAAATTACAAAATTGGTTCTACTCTTGTCATATGGACAGACATCTGTACAAGGGACTATTTCTATTAATAAAGAAACTGAAAACTGACAATTTAAAAGATTCATCTTATATGCTTCATTGCACCATACACAGAGGTAGACATTTTGCTACCGCTCTAGCTCTGTCGGTCCTGAAATTATCCCCTGTATATCCTGCCCAGTGTCTGTCCTAAATTCTAAAAATTTGGCTAACCCAAATATGTAATCTGTAAATTTTGCTCAATGCTTCACTTATTTCTCAAATCCTCCATAATGGCTCTGGCACCAACCTTGAACTTATATCATTTTACACTAATTCTCAATACTCATATTATTAAAGAAGTAAAATTAACAGCTTCTTCTATACTTTCTAAATATATGCATTTCTTTAAAACAACAGAAACTTTCATTTAAATCTGAAATCTTAAAATGAAGGGAAAACTTAATTAGAAAGAATTTGATTGCGCAAAGGAAATTGTTCTTCAAATGTATATATTATTGAAACATTAACAAATTAGAATGTGAAATAGAAACGAGTGAGATCATTAATTTGTTTATTGAAATGAATAAATTTAGAAAAGATGCTAAAGAGAAGAGTGATGTAAATTAGCTAAAATATCTGGAAAATTTTCAAATTAAAAAGAGGTATAAATATTTTGTTATGAGTTGTTACTACAAAACATATGTTATGCAGCTTTTTATGTGTCATTATACTAATATCATTTTAGAATCACTATTATAAATTTCTTGCATAAATATGTGAAATATTAGATTATGTTTAATAATGATGTGTCCTACTTACAGATTTATTTGATTTGGAAAATTCTTAGAAGTATTATAAAAGTGAAATTCGGATATCAACAATTGCTTTCATTTACTAAATACCCGCTACTGATAGGTTCTTAATGTTTTTCTTTAATAGTCCTTAAAAATCTTTAAAAACCCTTAATTTCTGTTGTCTGAAATGTGTATCAACCCTGGTCTTATAATTAACCTGGTCTTAACCTTGGTCTTATAATATGTTACATGTGGATACAGAGAATGTACTGTGTATTATTTGAAGAAATTTGTTACAGGTCTCCATTACATAGCAAAAGTATTCATTCTTCCATTTTCTTTTTTAAAAAAACTGGTCTTAATATAAAATGTAACTTTGATTAATTTTAAATAATTGTTAAATGATAAATGCAGTTTTTGAAATACATTCCTTATGGATTGTGTTAAAATACAACAATATTATTCCCTTGTACGATGGCACAGTGTGTAATTTTATGCATGTTGTACTGCATATAGTGATGAAATTTCCGTGGTTATAATAAGGCTGATTGCATTACAGGCTTCTGAAAAAAGTGCCAGATGTAATTTTGTTCTGTTTTTAAATATTATGAATTATTTAAATCAGTTTAAATTTTTTAGACTTGATGTAATCAATAAATTAGTTGAAAGCATTTGTTTTGTGAGTTAAAATTGAGAATAAATATTACTGGTGAAATTTACTTGTAAATGAGGAAACTCAGCATAAAAATTAACACAAGTGCACAAAAATAAGAATTCTTCCCATCTGCAATTTGTTGGTGTTTTGAAAGTCTTGTTATAAAAAACGTAAAAAAATCTGCAACATATTGAATTTGCTGATGAGAAAATTAATAAATTTCTTTGTATATGCAAATGATATATTTTGTAGATCATGCTCATCAGTCAAAATATTATATTTAGAGCTCTTTGAATTGAGAATTACTGATTTGTTGTTCACCTACCGATTCCAGAGATTGCAGAATTAAAGGAAGGCAAAAGTTTTAGAATGTATAGAAACACTGAGCAGCAGAAGTAAGGGGTGTCAAAATCTTTAGCATTTAGAGAAGATGCTTGGACACAAAACTTTTAAAATTTAGGAGGGCACTTAGCAGCAGAATTTAGGACATGCAAAGACTTCCCCAGACCACGAAATGTCAAGTGATAGCCTTAAAGATGCGTGGGAATTTATTTTTCAGGACTCACTTAAGCCTTAAACATGTGCAGAAAATAGACAACAGTATAATAAATAATGAAACTAATATAAAGGCTCGTTTCCACTACTGCGTATGCGTTTCTCCAATCAGCGAACGAATTCATTTTGATTAACATCTGGTGTCCGTCGACGGATGACGGAACGGATGAAGTTCAACAATGTTCAACTTCCATGCGTAGGTCTGCGGAAACGTTGGGGTCACGTGGTAAAAAAAGAGCAATCAGGTGTTGTCACCAAAAGTTAATGGCGGCAGAAGCAGTGATGAACGCCGGCTCAAAGAAAGAATGTTTTGCTAAAAAATACTTATTTCTGAATTAGCATTATTGCGAGAAATCTGCGTACTGAAAAAGACAGCAATCAGCTGAATTTAGTTGAAAAAAGATAAGAAAAATAAGATAACTGCAACTACAATACTAGTTCCCAGAGAGCAGTGATTACTGTCAAGGAAATCAGAAGCAAAAATGTAATACCAAGTTCATGAAATAGGAAAATTTGTCCTGAAAATTATTTTCTAGTTCTGCATACACGTTTACCTTTCATGAAAATGAACGTCTGACTATATCAAACTGCTATAGCAAGCCAGATACGGCACGAAAAGATTTGTTACTTTTTTCTTTTGAAACAGGTAAAAACTAAAAATGTTAATTATAAATTAAATTTAGTAGCCTTTTAAATATTCCACTGAATTAAAAAGTACGTTAAAGTTATATTTCTCTATTTACAAATATATCTTTTGGCTAGCATATATTTGTAAGCACATGGAATATATTTTTAGCAGTCTGTTAAACTTCAATCGGAAGGCCACTTTAAAAAATACTGCTTTTTGTAAGAAATGTCCTAGAAGCTGAAGAACAAACTCTGGTGAATTTTTTAGCCGATAGCACACTGAAATAGAACCAAAAAAATTTAGTTTTAGGAATTCATTTACTTCATAATGTATATAAGACAAAATTGCTAAATACGTTAGTGTGGTGATAGTGTAGTGGTAAAGCTGAGGGTAACGAGCTGTGACCTTTTGGGTCATGAGTTCGAATCCCATATTTTCCTTTTTTCACCCTGTTTGCAATTTTCTCAGCTCCGTGTTTCAATTTTATCTATATTTGTGTTTTAAAATTTATTTCTATTGTTATGCGCATTAAATATAACATTTTATTGATGCTCTTATTTATTTAAAATTTTCCCTCAAGAATTTATTTTGAAAATTATAATATAATACAAATTTAAAATATACTCCCTGTATATATATATATTTCGTTTCACTTTTATGTTAATGTACATACATGTGACGAGACTTTGGGATGTTTCCAGGTCTAAACTTTCAATACTAATGAACATGAGACAGTATTAATGCCCTGAACAATTTTAATAAAACAATTTTTAAAAAACTTATTATAATAATTGCTTTAAATTCAGTTCTCTCCAGCTGAAGCACAGGAATTAATTAATTAAATATTTCCATTTTATTTACCTTAGGTATGCATACATATATAAAGAGAAATAAGCTTATCTTTATAACTTCTTCCATAAAAAGCTATAAATTTAAAATTTATAAATTCAAAATAATATTTTATGGATTATGCATAAAATATAACTGCGCATAGTGCATTTTGAAAGAAACGAGATTTCTAATAAATTATCCAGCTATGACATTGAAGAAACTGAAGCTAAAATTGTATATAATATCTGTTTTCTTCCCGAATTTGCGCATATTTTAAAAATATACAATCTCGCATAGCAGTCAGCGGTATACAAGCATAGCAAATTTTGTGTAAATATTGTGAACCTTTCTTTACAGTTGCTCTGTATTTTTAAGGTACCAGCTATTTTTAAATGTGTTTAACATTTTTATTTGTTTTGCAGTAACAGTACATTTTAGTTTTAATTATATATTATTTCATTATCATTTAAGTCTTCTAGAAACGGAAAGAAATTTTTTTAAATTACTCCAGCTTCTATGCAGTTAGAGATGTTCATAACATGCATTATAACCTTACGTATCTAAAAATTGCTAACTTGCTTTACTTTCACAGTTCATAAGCAGAACTAAAAATTTCCAATTACATCATCCGAATAATCGTAAGTTAAATCAGAGACCTCTGGTGGCAATGAATGCAACTAACCACCGAACTTCCGTAAGCGTAAATCCAACGCAATAGTGTAAACGGTTGTCCGTCTGCGTAATGCGTTTCTCCCAATATGCACCGCAACGCATACGCAGTAGTGGAAACGGGCCTTAATTCAGTTGTAACATCATCAGCATGCTTTAGAAGCAAGAGAAAATTTAGCTCAGCAACATGTCTTTAATTGCCCATCTCATGATACATCACAAATAGTGTATAACAGGTGCTGTCTAATTTTAATACTGATAGCTGCGACTTTGTAGGTTTTTGGGTGTTACAAACAAAAAGTGAAATTCTCCAATTAATGGAATTTGTGGAGAAGTGATAATGAATGAAGATGATGTGACATGCATTTTTCATTGTGATGGCAATGCCCCAATCATCAATCAGCTAATGGATAGTAAAATTGGTAATCTAGATCCAAATACAAAATATATCCCTATCGATAGTGAAGAAAGTGAGAGTCGTCGTTAAGAACAAAAAAATTTCAACTGGCAGTTTACTTGGAATTCTCAACACAACAATTACAGAACTTGAAAAATGGAACTTTATAACTGAACAAGATATTATGCCAGTAGAATTAAAGAGAAAGTATAGGCACAAAAAATGAAGCAGTTGATTTAATGTTAATTACCAAAAGCATTTCAGAGTGTCATGAGCAGTTTTTTAATAAAAGATTAATCCTTACATCTTCTTTTTCTACAAGAGTAAAAAATTAATCCTGAAATACATTGAAACTTTAAGAATTGCATGGTTTTTTTAATAAAACATGTCACTAAGTTAGGAATATGCAGTAGTGTAATTTTGGATTATTAGGTTTTGAATATGTTCATATTTTAAATAACAACATTTCATATTTTAAATAAATGTGGAAGTACTTAGATGGTATTTAATATCAATTTGTTGATTTCTGATTGTCATCTGAAAGTAACAAAGTGTTCCTAAGGCAAAGCAGTAAGTCACCAAAATAATTATATGGCAATTCATGATTCAAGTATGTATGTGGCAATCCAGCTATGCAAGTGAAAATTAATTGCTGTGTACATGGGAAGTACAATGTTGTAAAAAAAAAGGGAGGTATTTTTTTTAAAAAATATGTTTCTATTATCAATGTTTTATTGTGCTTTTTTAATGTTATTGATTGATAGTTCTTGTATGAATGCTCAGCATGCTGTTATTTTAAAAATGGTTGTTACCTTTGGCGCATTAACTTCGCAAAAAATTAGTTGCCGAATGAGTTCACAGTACCCTCGAAAGTCAACAATGATGAGGGTGTTCAGATAATCAAAAGGTACTGTTAATTCTTAGTTCTAGAATTTGTGTGATAATATTAAAGAAATAAAAGTGGTAATTGATTAATTTGTATGATAATCAAATTAATGATGCATTGTAATTATTCTTAAATATATATAGTATGTGTAATGCTTTCCTTGTATGTATAAAAATTAATTTATATGTGGTATAATTCATGTTCATATTTTAATTATAATAAAAAATTATGTAAAAAAAGCATTAAAAATTGCTTGAAAAATATTCTATTGTATTCCTCCAGATTATGTTGTCAGTGTGGAGCAGTTATTGAGCCTAACCCTGCTAATATGTGTGTACCTTGTATACGAACTCGTGTAGATATAACTGATGGAATTCCTAAACAAGTTGTCATTTATTTCTGTAAAGGCTGTAATAGGTATGTATTGATATTATGCAAGCAAGCAGGGAAGAAAAGTAATTTCAATTTATGTCTTTAAAAATGTAATAGAACCTTCAGTTTTGTAAATAATAAAGTAGTTAATAACTTCAGAAGGTACTGCTATTTTCTGAAAATAAGATTCAAATTGTAAAATATTTTGTACCTTTTATAGCCATTATTTTTTTTAATCGGGCTTAAAAGAATGAACAATTACTGCTCTCTGGAATCTACAAATATGATTAATCATGATATCATTTTATTGACTGTGTGTTTTAAATTTGGCCATAATTATTTTTATTTTTTTAAATATTTGTTTACTTACTATTATTACTGCTGTATTAAAATTTGTTTTACTGATATCTAAAATTACTGATGAAATTAATAAATTGTATTGCTGTCTGCATGTAATTTTATATAAATTAACAGTATTAATTTATCAATTACAGATAAGTATTTAAAGGTACACATATTGCATTTTGTATATAATATTTTCATCAGTTATTTAGATCCTGTTAATTATGCTCCTAGTCTAGGATTCATGTGATCCTTAAAAGACCTTAATTTTGGCCAAAATTTGTAAACTGTCCTTAATTTTGCTCAGCTGGCATTTCTATCTTTTTCTGTGACTGCCATTCTTAATGTGAATTTCAGGTGAATAAAGAGTTCAGTTCATAAGACTGATACCAGAGCTATTGCAAATTGACCTTGTAAACAAGAAGCAGCAGAGCCGGGACAAGGGTGAGGCAAGTGAGACATTTGCCTCAGGTGGACAGCTAGACGGGGTGCCAAATTAGCTACAAAAATTTAGAAATTCATTCTGAAAAAAAAATTCTGATTCGACTTTGGAAAATATATCAAGAAGAATTTGAATTCTTATAAATCCTTCAGCTGATTTAAGCAAAGAATTTATAATGCTAATTTTTCTCAAAAGTGCTGAGGTTTGCATCACTATGTATACAGTAATTAAGCATTAAAATTTATTCTTCAAAGAAGCATGTTGAATTTAATTTAAGCTTGATGCAATCAGCTGCATAGACTAAATTTGCCAAGACGGCATCACGTTAATATCCCTTTTGTCATTATGTAGTTTGGACTACAGGTTTTACTTTGCCATAACAAACTATCCAAATTCTGCTAACTGAGTTTATGTAGTTATCGCAACAGCCTAATTTTTGTTGCAGATGATGTAAGGCATTAAGCCCGGCTGAAAAAGCATTGAAAATGAAGATGTTTGCAGATGAAATGTACTATATTATTAGGCTTTTTCTTCTTTTGTGTTAGGTTTGTTGTTGAACGAGTCCCGTGATGCGAGGTTGTATCCATCCATACATTTGCGATGGAACTGTGCAGTTGGTTGTACTCACAACTATTTCTGAAACACATTCCTGAACTGATTAAATAAATCGTGTATTAGTCTATCTTATTCTTTGTTATGCCTGGAATGCAAATATATCTAAGGTAAGACAAAACTTCTTTCTCATTCTGTTGTTATTTAAAATGGCCAGATACTTGGCACTTAGCGTATTTAACTTAACGCAAAGGCCAAAACTGATGGTCATTTGACTGTCTCGTCTCTGAGAATGTTGCCCGGGCAGTGACTGCATAGCATCTAGAAGGAAGGGTAAGTTCTATTCCATTCTTGATGGAGAGCATCCCCCATGGGTGGATCCATCCTCATTTCTCCTGCCACTAAACCTTTTGAGAGGATTTTCAGCTGAACAGTATTTTAATTGTCTACATTGTACAAAGATACTTTACGCTTATATATAGCATGCCTTCTGAATGCTCAGGCCCAAGCATAGGCCTTTAGTTCCCCTATGACTAAGTTGTCATAACTGCATTTTCAAACTTCATCATAGCACTATTTTTCACTTAACTTTATCATAGGTAACTTTATCATGAAAGGCCTGACCCTATATTGACCTTTCATTTAACTTCATCATAGCAGCATTTGTAAATTGTTTTTATAGTTATGCTAGCTTTTGGATTGTATTTAATAATGATGCATTCTTCATCTCTCTTTTATTCTTAGAATGGTATTGCAAAAGAGAAAATGGTTTGCATAGACAATTTCCTTAATTTCTTCAATTCTGTTTGTTGAGATTTCCTTAATTTTTTTCATTGGTGGTCCATAAAAATTCTTAATTGTCCTTAATTTTCAGTTAAAGAAATGTGTATGAATCATGTAATCATTACATATCTGCAAAGTGTGTAATGGTAATCGTATTATTAAATTTTTAACTATTTATGTAAATAAAAGTGTTTTGGAAATTAGCATTTTGAAACAACTTGTATAATCAATCTTTTCTTAACAGATATTTACAACCTCCAGCTCAATGGATTTCATGTGCCTTGGAATCTAGAGAACTTTTATCATTTTGTTTAAAAAAATTAAAAGGATTAAATCAGGTTTGTTGTTGTTTGTCATATATATTTGCACATATAAAATAGACATTCACATATCTAAAATTTTAATGTCAAAATTTCTTTTCTTATTGTCAAAATTTCTTAGTGTTATATAATACAAAAAGCAATCTGGACTTAATTTAAGTATTCATAAATATTCAAAACTATATTACAGCATAAATTTAAATATGAGCAAAAAATTTATATAAAGGGAAAGATATTCAAGCTATTAATATATGTAAAAGACATTAAATCAATGTTTAGAAATATATTGCTTTTATTTAATGATAGTTAACAGTAGAGTACATTTGCCTTTAGCGTTTTAACAGAATTATATATGTGACTTGAATAATTTTAGTTATCTGGCATTAGTTCATTTTGTAAGGTATTTTCTCCCTTCTTAATGACGTTCCTCCATGCAGTACCGATCCTAGAACTTCGGCCGTCCTTTTTACAGAAATATAATGTGTTTGATAATCGTTTTGCCGCCCATGTGCTGTGCACTCTCTTGCTTCCCGTTAGGATCAGCCTTGCCTCCGTGGTGAAATTAGAAGCACATCCATCTAGCAATCAGGTGGTCCAGTATTCAAATCTCAGTAAGAAAACTGCTTATTTACATTATTTTCTGCTCTGATAATTCTAATAACTATGCAGTGGCATTTGAACTTTAAATGTGGTTGACGATAATTCCTCACCACCAGGATTTCACGATTTGATCCAAATCTCTCCAGGTACATAAACCAAATGACTTAATGTGTCTTGTGATAGAAAAATTTCTTTAATGGCAGATATATTTTGAATATAGTGAAAAAAAGAGAGGCAAACCACTTATCCACATTAGACATTTATTTACTAGAAAGATTCACTGTTGCCATTTTGCAAAAGACAAAAAGTTACACATGAATATTAAAGACCATGATTATAGCATTGCTTTGGCAGATACATAAATAATAAGCTAAAAGAAAAAATGCTTCTAACACTCCTCCTTGCCAAAGTATGCCGAAAAAAAACTTTCATTTAAATTGATTTGATACAACCTTCAAAAAGAACTTACAGAAACTCTTTGTAACAAAAAAAAATTGATAAAAAAAGGAACTTACAAGTATCATGAACACACAAGTGTCAGGCACCTTTTATATTACACAGGGGAGGGCTATCTGTGAAAACCTAAATTTTTTCTCAAGTTTGTTAAAACTGTCTTTGAAATGTTTTTAGTCAGAAGGTCAGCTATGTTTTCCTTGGAATTTACATATTCCAATTTAATCACACCTTGCTCAGTATAGTCACGGATGAAGTGATGCTTGATGTCCATGTGCTTACTGCGTTCAGATGTAGTTTGGTTTTGTGCGATGAACATAGCTGCTTGGTTGTCTACTTTTATAATTGAAGGTGATGGGATAAACTTCAACATCCCCAATTCCTTCAACAGTCCCCTTATCCATAAGACTTCCTTTGTAGCAAGGCCAGCAGCCATACATTCGACCTCAGCCGACGAAAGAGCAACAGTAGACTGCTTCTTACTGCACCAAGATATGGCAGCACCACCTAAGATCAGAACATATCCACTGAAGGACTTTCTGTCAACCTTGTCAGCATCAGAGAATGTTTCGAGGGCTTTGCCTGTCTTTCTGAATGTAAGGAATAGATGTTTGGTCTCTTTAAGATAGCGATAAATATGTTTAATACTTCTCCAGTGAAATTCAGATGGTCTCTCATTAAACTGGCTCATATAGGTTGCACTAAATGCAATATCAGGACGTGTTTCGCAAGCGAGGTATAATAGGCTACCTATGGCTTGCCTATATGGAATTTGGTCACTTTCTGTTTTTATGTCTCTCCACTCTTTATCTTCTACCTTTTGGTGTTTTACAGTGGGATCCATGGGTGTTGATGCTCCCTTAACTGATTCTAATTTAAACTCTTCTAGAATTTCTTCTATATAAGCTGTCTGATCTAATGTTAAAGTGCCATCAGTATGTTTCTGGATCCTCATAGATAGTAATTTATTTGCCTTACCAAGGTCTCTCGCTTTGAATCTTTGTACAACCTTATGCTTAAATTTGTTTATTTCCTCTAGGGTCCCAACAATTAACATATCATCTACATAGATACGAATATGTAATGTTTTGTTTGGATGGTATTAAATGCACGGATCACATTTTGAGCACGACAGTCCACGATTCTTCAAGAAAGTATCAAAGCATTCATTCCATTGTCTTCCTGATTGCTTTAAGCCATACAAGTTTTTCTTTAAATGGCATACTAGGTGCTCTTTACCTTTCTCTTGAGATCCTTCAGGTTGTACCATATATATGTCTTCCTTGAGTAAGCCGTTTAGATAGGCAGCAGTGGTGTCCATTTGATGAATTTCCATTTGTAATTCGACAGCAAGGGCAAGAAGTATTCTTATAGATTTTATCTTTACAACAGGAGAGAAAGTCTCTGAAAAATCTCTACCAGGGACTTGCGAGTAGCCTTTAGCTACTAATCGAGCTTTAAATTTGATTACGTCTCCTTCTGCATTTTGTTTTTCCTTGAATACCCACTTTGATGCCAGCTGGCTTTGGAACCAATTCCCATGTCAGGTTTTCGTACAAATTAGACAATTCTTCCTTCATGGCTTCTTCCCACATCTCTGCATCTGGTGAACTCATTGCTTCCTTTACACTTGTTGGGTTCTTACAGATTTTGATGGCAGTTTGCTCTTCACAAACGGCTTTATATAACACTGGATCCCCATAGTAAGTCTTAGGTCTTCTCTCTCTAGTGCTTTTCCTGATTTCAATAGGGTCTTCCTTACTACCATCAGAATCTCCCAGTAATGCTATTTCTGCATCATAAATTTTTTCTGCTGTGTCGTTTAATGGAGCTTCAACATTTCCAACTTCTGTGTTGGCGCAACTGATGGGTACTTCTAATGGAACAACATTTAATTCACTGTCAGGAGTGTACTCATGGTTTAAGTTAAAAGTCACTTCACTTTTCTTCTTTGCTTGAATAGCTGTCTGGCTCCTCCTCAATGGAAAAACAGTCTCATCAAATTTAACATTTCTGCTCACTAAAAACTTATCTTCCTCTGTATTCCATAGTTTGTTTCCTTTCACACCTTCGGGATATCCTATGAAGACACATTCTTGAGCACGCTTCCCTATCTTTCCTTTCTGCAGCGTTTTATCAATTTGAACAAAAACTCGATAGCCAAATATTCTCAGGTGATTAATTTGCACAGGCTTCTTGGTCCAGAGTTCTTCAGGTATGTTTCTTTCAGTAGCTTTTGATGGACACTTGTTGCGCAAATAACAGGCAGTAGTCACAGCATCTGCCCACAATTCTTGTGGGATGTTGGAATCTAGGAGAAGACATCTAGTCATATCAAATAGGGTGTGGTTAATTTTTTCTGTAACTCCATTTTGTTGTGGTGTCCGGGGAACTGTGAACCTTGAATAGTCATCAACAAAGGTAACGACGTATCTTGACCCACCCTTTGATGTAGGTATGATTGGTCCAATTACGTCAGTATGTATCAACTGAAGTAATCTAGTTGAACGTTCAGTTTTCTCCTTGGGAAATGGAGTCTTCTTCATTTTTCCCAAAACACATGTTAAGCAGATAGTCTCCTTTTCTTGGATTTCCGTCATATTCAAATCATCCCTTTTCATAAGTTTCTTAACTGCGTGGTGGAAATGTCCTAATCTTCGATGCATAATTTCTTCATGTCGGGAGAGGTATATTTTGTGCGTTTGCTTTTCTACAATTTTGTACAGTCTTCCATGCCTATGTGCAGTGAGGATGATTTTATCTTGTTGTCTTGGGTCTTTTAGGATTGCTTTGCCCCTCTCAAAGGAAACAGTCATTCCTATTTCTTCTATTCTTCCTACTGAAAGAAGGTTACCATCAAGCTTAGAGACATACAGAACGTCTGCTAGGTGAATAGCATCTTTCCCACATTCTCTGACAGGGTTCAAAAGAACATCTCCTGTGCCAGAAACTTCAATTTTTTCAGAATTGGCTATCTCAACTTGTGATTTCACTGAAGCTAAATTCATAAATTTCTGTTCTTGAGAACACATATGTTCAGTGGCTACGTTGTCGAGGTACCAATCACAGACAGGTTTCTCACCGTAAGAATCAACAAACAGTGCTTGATATACTTCATTAGAAACCATTTTTGCATGTGGGGTTTTAGCAGCAGAGCAATTTTTGGCAATATGACCCCATTCCCCACAAGAAAAACAACGGGTTTTTCTGTCAGTATTTTTATGCTGTTTCTGAAATGGCTGCATACTTTAGTTTCTGTACTTATCTCGAGTTTTTAAGGCTTTTTCTCCCATTACCTCACTGGTAGCAACTTCTGATTTCACTTCTGTGTAGCGCTGTAGCTTTTTCTCTTCAACGATGATATGCGATTTTACGATTTGAGTTGACAATGTATCTTCTTCACATTCTAGATTGAGGATAAGACCTTCATATTCCTTGGGCAAACCCATTAACATAACGATAGCAACTTCCCTATCTGCAAGTCCGTGTTCGCATGACGATGCCTTTCGGTGAAGATCCATCAATCGGCTTAGATAAGAACTCACGCTTTCTCCTGGTTTTAAAGTTCCCATGTTTCTAAAAATGCTTCTAACATCTTGAACATAACACAAAAGCTTCCAGTGAAATTCTGAGCATATGTCACCCTCATGCTCTATAATTTCACCACATGTAGTGAACCCTATGTCTGCTGATTGCTCTTTTGATTAGTTTGTTCATTTTTACACTATATTAGTTTCTCCACTTCATTGTATTTCAGCTTTATTTGTATCTAGTTGTATCTAACTAATTATCTGTATGTATTCAATTTAGCTGCTAGTGGCACAGTGCTGCGTAATATTATTGGGCACTTTTTGGTTGAGAGGGCACCATTTCACACCAAGACTCAAAATGTATATAGAGATAAGATTTAAAATCTGAGTAATATATACAGTTTCATGAAAGAAATAGCTTTATTATTAAATCAAAAAGGAAAGAAACATGGGAATTCACAAATAAGAATACATGCAATTTATCCAATTAACAGTTGTTAATTGACTTATTTCTAGTTGCAGTTGACAGAATTCTACCAGCCTGAGTTATTGTCACCAAAATTTAATAAACCAAGTAGTTATCAGAAAAGAAATGCTCAAAGCAGCATCCACACTGCGAACCTTTTTTTCACCACATGATTTGTCGTTACAGTTCCAATTCCAGGGCTTCAGTAGTGATAAAATAGAATTTCGTTTTGTGATTTTGGGCACAAAGCATGGTTCATACCTTTGCCTTGAAAGAATTTAATTGCAAATCTTCATCATTTGGCAGTTTGATAATTCATACTAATTGTATTACTATTATTATTATTTTAAAGTAGAAAAAGTCAGCTTCATGAAAAATGCAGCTGAAAATAACAAAGGAGAAATTCTAGATGGAAGTTTATTCATCTCTCTGATTCATGATAATGTCATTTTGTAGCTACCCGCAAAATAAAATAAGCTTGTTGACATGTTGGTGATGATACGCTTGTGGTACTTTGATGCACAATTGTGAATGGCATCCTGTTAACCCAAAAGGGCCCGTTATCGCAATGAAAATGTTATTTTAAAATAAATTGCTTATTAGTGCATTCTGAATAACCACGTTGTATTAATATCTTAACTATTTTATTTAAAATTTTTGTATCCTTTCAGGTTAATCTGGTTGATGCTACCTTTGTGTGGACAGAGCCTCATTCAAAACGCATAAAAGTTAAACTAACAGTGCAAAAAGAAGTGTTTGGTGGAGCTATCTTGCAACAAGTTTTTATTGTTGAATATGTAGTTAATACACATATGTGTGATGATTGTCATAAGAGTGAATCGAAACATTTTTGGAAGGCTGTTGTTCAATTAAGACAAAGGGTTTGTTCAAATTTGTTAAATTGTATTTCATACTAATCTATTAAAATCATTTTATTTTTAATCCATTTAGATAGAATTTTTTGAATTCTTTATGGAGTTTAGATTTGATATTTAATTTCTATAAATATGGTTGTATGCTGTAGATAGCAAGGTAGTCTGGTGTACAATTAACAAATTTTAGATGAACTGTACAGTATGAAAGAAATATTACTTTGATACTGTAGGTAACAGTCTTTATTAAAGATGTCATGAAATATGCATGGGATATGATAGTTGTCAAAGTTTGAAAGCTTTATGAAATAAATATATGTGGGAATGTCCATGATAGTTGTCATCTGTCATTGTTGGAAATTTGTATGATATATACAGTAACATCTGATAGGTGCTTCTTATACCATTGCTTGATTCCTCATTGGAAGATAAAATGCCTTGAATATTTCGTATGAAGTTGGCAATTATTGTCATCATTCTTATTTACTGTTTTATTGTGTAAATCATAATGTCTTCTGTCACTGTTACATATAATATTGAAATTTCTTTTATTCATAATATTTACTATGTGATTCATATCATGGAGAGAAAATAATTGCTTCATATATAATGTTGCTGTGAACTATGCAATCATTGATGTTTCTTTAAATAGTAAGTCAGGATAAGCAAGAAAAATGCATGATTTATTATGAAAATAAGCACAATAAATAACAAATACAGCATAATATTATCTGGAAACAACTTAAAGAGAATATCCTGAAGTCCCTTCTTAGCAAATGAAGTACATTGCAAAGGTCCTCAAATCACTGTCAGGGTAAACCCTAATTTGAAATTCAACAAATTGCTAACTCATTGCTGATTCTTAACTGAATTCCTCTGAGTTTCTGACCCATACTTATACTCTAGCTTGGCTTTTAGAACCTTCTGGAAGAATCAATTGTAGAGCTTTGAAAGTGTGTTTTTGCAAATCTTCCAGAAAGTCACATTTGGAAGAGTTGCCTGCTATCGTACGACATATGTGGCAGAAAGTACGGACCCTTGCGTACTTGGATTAGAATTTCTAAGAAAATGCAGTTTTTCCATGGATTTTAAAAGTAATGAACTACATTTTGCCTCTGAGGACTTAACCTTGTTTGGAATTAAAGATAAAGGAGTCAAATCTATCCCCCAAATAATAGCTCAAGACAGTATCACAATATCAGGAAGAACAGAATTTTTACTATCTGGATCCATAGCTAAAAACAGAAATTTCCAGTATGGCGTAATAGAATATCCTAAGAGTCTTACATTGTGTATGTAAAGGCCACAGTTTTCACTGACCAATGTTCATTAATTTGGAAACTGCTGCTAATGGTACTGGTCAGTGTTGAGTAAGAATGGCCATTGGGAATGCAATTTCTTTTCCTCTCCATGTGTAATAGTCACTTTGTTACTTCTATACTGTAAATGATACCACATAATCATGAATTATAGAAGGTAGTTAAGCTCAATGTTTTCGTGCTAGTCTTGCAAATGTCCCATCTTAACTTCTTTAGTTTCAGTAAATTACATAGGGAGATATTTGCTGCTTGATTATACCTTTCATGATTCACCTGTGTCAAAATTGTGGATTGCCACATTTTTGTTTACCAGTTGTATGACAGTGTAGGAACTGGATGACAGGTTTCTGTCAGCTCAGTTATAGAACTGTGAGCGTTTTCTCTTATCAGTTTATATTAAAGTAGATAAATAATAATTGTCCTTGTTTTCAAGCTTTATTAATATTTTTTAATAAAATGTATGTAAAACTAAAACCTGTTGATAATGTGAGAAATCCATAAAATGTTGTTTCTCTTTTATGAACTTAGATTTTAGTGGTAATAATTTATCTGTGTCTTTGATTTTAGAATAAATTTTCTTTCTTCTTTTTAGGTGCAACACAAGAAAACCTTCTTTTATTTAGAACAATTAATCCTAAAACATAATATACATGTAAACTGCATTAATATAAAAACAACAAATGGTAAGTTTTCGCTTTACATTCTATACTGATAAAAAGAGTGCATGATACTTTCCAGTTATCCACCCAATTTGCCCAAAAAGTCACCAATTGTTGGTGCCTAATTTTTCACCTGTATAAGATGCGAAAGACAATAGTTATTTTCAAAAATGGAAGTGCGCTAAGAATTGCAGAAAACAGCAGCCAATTAGCAAACAAAACAAAAAAAAAATGTGCAAGAAACATCCATACTAAAGCATCTTTTTTTCCCCCTGTTCTTCCTGTGTACCCAACAATCTGTTGTGGTTTCAAAGCAAATTGAAAAATTACAGAAACTTGGTAGTGTGTGTGCAGCCCTTTCCATATATATACAGCAATATGATTTCACTTTAAAAAAAATATTAATAATAAGAGAATTGCACATGCTATTGTTTTCCCATGTGCACAATTATCTGTTGTTTAGAAAAACATTAGAGAGTGCTTTTACCCAGAATGCCTTATTTCTGAAGAAATGCAATGCTTTCTTTTTCATTAACCATCAAACTCCACAGTCCCATTATAATTTCTTACAAGAAGAGAAATGCATAAACTCATCAAACACTAGTCAGAACAAACACTAACGAGAAAAATTACTATCAAATTTTAAAAGCCAAAATCTGCATTCTTGCACATACCTCATTTACTGTGTAAATACCTTTCTGCAATATCATAAGTTGCCTATCTTGGTGACATAAGGATTGTCTGGTGAATTCTTTTCAGGGCTGGGTGGATAAACAGAAAATACTGAATGCATTTTTAATGTAAATTTTAACATTTTAATAATTTCATGTGCAGATGGCCTAGACTTTTTTTATGGTAAAAGAGATGATGCTCGGAAACTTGTCGACTTTTTTACTGCAGTTGTACCTTGCAAGTATGTATTATTTATTGTTTTTATCTATAATTAATGTGACATTTTAAAAAATATTGCATGTGCTTAAACTCATTTTAGAAAACTGCTAATTTTTTTCTTTTCATAAAATGTTTAATTATTAAGCTTAATTTAGTATGGAATTTGATTATAATTGGTCATTGCTAAGCACTGATACCAGTTTAAAAAGAAAAAGTTGTGAAGATATTTATTGTTGATTCTTTTTCACCATATAATTAATTCTAATAGAGTTTGCCAGTATCTTAATGGTTAAAGCCATGAAACAGACTGCGCAAAAAAAGGAGGGACAGTTCTGTATCTCCTGTTCTGTTGGGCCGATTGACAAAATTTAAATTCTGTTTTTCATGTTTCAAGAGCACGACTTAGGACATAAATTAGATTTATGTATAGCATTATTCTAACATAGGTATTTTGACACAAAATTGGACTTTTTATGAAATAACATGCCATATGTTTTTTCAATCTTTCTGTTCTATGATTCAAATTATGCCTAGATTTTGAATTTTGTAATTTTTAGTGAGAAATTTAAAAATTTATCTAGGATATTGTTTTCAGTTTGTGCCTAGAGTAATTTACTTTGCGAACTTCTTAATTTATGGCAAGCTGTTTTTCCTTTCATTTTTTTCATTGTACATGAGCAGAAAAATGGTTATCGTTCATACTTTCAAATAATTTTAACAAATACATTTGGCATTATTATCGCTTATAAAGAATATACCAAACTTCAAAATGCATCAAAATATAAATTCACATATATCTTAGGAAATTTTGAATAAAAACTTTTTGAATAAAATAAATTTTTTGCAGGTATGCTTAGAAATACATCTTCTTTAATATGATTTTAAACATTTTATAGGTTATAATTCAAAATGTTTTTTTGAAAATTTATAAAAATTATTTAAAAATACAAATTTTAAAAGTAAAACTAAAAAAAAAAAAAATGGGCGAATTTTATTTGGAATGAACCTAAATTTCGAGATGTGAATAGAAGAATTAAATAAGTTTAATAAAAAAAAAGAAATATTAATAAATAAAAATGAAAGTCAATTGACATGGAAGAGCTAAAATTTTGAGAGTTAATTTTTTAAAAACTACTTGCGCAATTTTTACAAAACTTGGCAGTTTGCCATAACTTGAGTCATAGAATCGAAGCATGAAAAAAAATTGTCATATAATTGTACAAAAAGTCCAACTTTGTGTCAAAATACCTATATTAGAATAATACTATATATAAATCTAATACATATCCTAAGTTGCGCTTTTGAGACATGAAAAACACAAGTTGAATTTCGTCAATCGACCCAGTAGAACAGGTTATATAGAACTGCCCCCCCTTTTTTTGATGCGGTATATTTGTTCTGCTTTGCGATGGTTGAAAAGATGTTAACTGCATAAAATTTTCTTCTTATGCAATATAAATATGGAGTAGTGGTATTTCTTAGTCTTTCATGAAGGCATCCCTTTTCATAAGCACATCCTTCGGCAAGTTGCCAACTTTTTTTTAATGTGGTGAAAATCAACCAAAATGTAGGTCAGTGGTATTATCATATTAGAACAGTCTTTCTTGGTAAATAAAATACATTTTATTGAGAAAATAATTACAATATACTTTAAGCATAAAAATTAAAATTTTAATTCTGATTATTATAAAAATAAATATAAGTGAGTGAACATTATTTTTCTGTTCGATTTTAAATTGTGTTTCCCTGATGCTGAACTTGCGTTGTCAGTTTAATCAAGTCTGGCTTATTGTTTGTTGACTTAAAACGAATAGAAGCATTTGAATTTGGGTAGTTAAATGCTCCTGTTCTTAAATTTCTATATGAAAATATTTGCTCACCTTTGTTAGTGAAACTGAATGCAGACAAAATTTTGAAACCAATTTTTTGAAATTATAGGTTATGGATTGGCATCAGTGAACTTATTGAAATTATGGTACAATTTTTATTTTTTGAAAGTAAAAATGCCTGTTCATTACTGCAACTCTGTAATCAAAAACATTTTATTGTTATTATTTACTTTGATGTATTCAAGTCAGATTTGTTATTATATATATTATATTTTATTTTTGGAACTCAAATGTGTCATTTGAAATTATGAAATGGGTCGCAATCCAGTGTGAATATTTTTTTAAGTTACTATAGAATATTTCAAGACTTTAGTGCTTCAGTTTATGTAGCTAAGAATTAGTTTATTTTTCTGTTTACAGATACGAGACTTCACAGCAGTTAATTTCTCATGATGTTCACAACAACACTTATGATTATAAATTTACATTTTCAGTAGAAATAGTTCCAGTGTGCAAGGTTTGTTTTTTGAGTAATTAAAAATATTTTGTTTTGCTTTTTACTTTGTTAAATAACCTGCATAGTATATAAAGATGTATTGAAAAATAGTATTGAGAAAGTAGAGCTATTTTGTAATCTTACAGTAATTATTGAGGTATAATTTAAGTAATAAATCTACATACAGACAGTCTTTCTCCATTTGTTATTCTGATAAATACTGAAACATAACTTAAGTATTATATCCTACATTTAAAAAAAAAGGTCAGTGTAATTTTGCTCTCTCTTATAATGTTCACTGCATAACTAAGTAATTCAGTGGATAATTCTACAGGTGAAATTTTTACTTTAGATTTCGATTTCTGTGTGATTCTAAATTATCCTTAATTTATGAACATGAGTGTATTTGAAGCAAGCTACAAGAATTTCATTTTTCATTTTCTGGAATTGAGAAATAAATTCATATTACCAAACTTTCTCTAAATCAGATAAAAGCTGAGGGTATTATGGACAGGGTTCATAATAGTTGATAAAAGTTCTTAATTTCAGATGAAATTTCAAAAAATCCTTAGTTTTTGCTCACCAGGCATTTCTGTTCCTTTTCTATGACTGCCATTCTTTTGGATAAGAGTTTCTTAGGCTTAAACTGTGACTTTGTGACCATGCTTTAGCTTAGCAAATGCATGACCTTCATAAAAGTCAAGCTTTCACTCATTCTTTGTTGGAATTCTAATTCTGTTCTAATTGTTCTAATTCTTCAAGAGGATGGACAAAAAAAATGAATAAATCACTCAAAAAAGAGGAATGATATTCTGAAAATATTTGTCCATGTTATCTAAAATTTGGGATAGCTCCATTTTTATGTGTACAGTGTAGTTGCTCGAATTTCAGAACTCTAGTAGTAATGAATTAGCTATTGAGGCAATTCTTGTATTACTAAGCAAAAAATTTCTTTCTGCTGAAGAAGCAGGACCTGTGTCTGCTCACCCTTAAAATGAAAAAAGTTTTATTCAAAATTTATGCAAAAGTAAGTTCCCTACCCCCCCATAATTTTAATGTTTTCTTTCTCCCCCATTTGAATTTGCTAAAGTTGATTAAGAAAAGGAAATGGGTATAGTTGATAAGCTAAAATATTTGGGAAAGTTCCACATAAAAAAAGATTCATAAGTATTTTGTAGTGTTATGGATGTTTTATAGATTTTAATGCATACCTGATTTAATATATTTTTAAAACTCATGTAATAAATTATAGGTGGAATTATCTCTTAATTCAAATTTTTTTAATTGTGATGTTTTTTTAATAAAGATCTCTTAAAAAAGAAAAGAATTTTTTAATTGTGACTGTTATAAATGTAAATTATGAATATTTAAAGAAATTATGAATTTACTGTTAATTAATAACTTTCAGAGAGTTTGTTTTATTATCTAATTTGTTTTACTGCCATGTTAAATATACTTGTTTAATAATAAAGTATCTTACATGCACTTTATTATTAAACAATTAATAACAATATCAACAGTTTTTTCTTGGATTCAGTTCTCTATTTGATAATAGGTTCTTAATGTTTTTCATTAATAGTCCTTAAAAATCCTTGTGTATATACAGGAATATGTTTGAACCCCGGTAGACTTGAAGGATTAATTTTCAAAACCCTATCAATCTTAGCATCTGCTGATATATGCTTACAACATTTAAACATTTTTTTTTTAAGGGGGCCCTTTTATGTTTAAAAATTCCAAACTATAATGTAGTTTCTATAATTCTAACTGACTTCTACTTTCTGTTACAAAATTGTAATGGAAAATGCTTGATTTAAAAAGCGTGGCTGTTTTATGCAAGCAGGGAGCAGTCAAAAGATCAAACCTTATGTGCTGCCATAATCATTAAGTCTTGATTGTTGTGCCAACATTATGAGCACATGTTATATCAACTTTGTCAAGCTTTATTATGTTGCTTATAGCTAAAATCATGTGTGTATGATTATTGGGTGTATTTTTAACAAAAACTGTTGGTATTGTTATTGTTCCCTTAGTTATCAATGGTAGTTCAAATTACAATGTGAATTCTTAAAAACTGGGTTAAAGTTCACAGTATGCTGCATAGAGAATGTTGGGAGAGTAAGACTTGGGGAGCATTCACACGATGTTGTAGACATCATTATTGTCATAATCCTAAGGCACAAAAATCATTAGCTCCATTTACATCTGAACTGCAGCTAGTCAAGGAGGGTAAAGTTACACATTAATAAATGTGTAGCTGACTCAGAAAATTGTTGACCAAATGGTCGTTGGTGTTTGTTTCATTGTGATTGGTCAGTTCTCATATCAGGTTGATATAAAATTCAAAAGTTGGAAGATTTAGACATAATCCTTAACCATTTTCCTTGGTGTAGCAAGGTCTGGTTGCCTACCAATGACGTTCAACTTATGCTATAAACACTGCTGCTTTAGTGATGACATAAGAAGGTTGAACGCCTTTGATATCACATTTTATTCCAACATGCTATAGTATGTGTAATTAACTATTTTCTACTGAGTTATTCTAAATTAACATTAAATTCTTTATTTTTAATATGCATGGTCTAACATATAAGCTATGATTTTCCTGAAGATAAACATAATCAAATGTTTATTTTAAATTAACTTAATACTATGTTATAATTCTGCTATTTGTTAAAGTAGTAAACACTGTTGCTGTCTCACATTTTTGTAATTCATATCAAATGAAAATGATACACAGCTTTAATTTTACTATTTCTAAAATTCCTAAATGATGTCGTATTCTTCTGTCACAGTTCATGTAACATCAATGTTTGATAAAAATCTTAATTTCTGCCTACAAGGGAAATAAGATACATAAGTATATATGTTGCACATCATACAAACATTTAATTTTCCAATTCTTAAAACTGCAAATTTTGAATAATATACAATGTTGCAAGTCAAAAAAACAGAATATCAAGTGCAGTTATGATAAGAGGCATCATGTATAAAGAATAACAATATGAAATTTATCTATGACCTCACCTTTTGTAAAATGCATTGCCAAGATGGAAAGTTAGGAATATTTGCATCTACTAATGTTTGATTCTTTCTTCTGTATCTCCTCATGTAATCAGCCAGATACAAATAAAAGAAAAAACTGTTGCTTGCTGTGTTGTTTTAATAGTTGCACAAAGTACTTTAGTCACTTTAATTTGTAGTTAATTATATGCATTACTTTTAACTGTATTTATGTTGAAATGTTAATACACACATTTCCATAACTACATTTCATTATTGCATGTTTTGTAACAGAGTTGTGCCATTTTAACAGTTTCATTTAATAGTGATGTATTTGTACAGTCTTGGTTCTTAAATGGTGTTGAATATGTTTCTCATTTAATCTAGTTCCCTTAATGGTACTGTGTAGTGTTATTCTGTCGTTATAATTCTGTGTTGTTAATGTCTGCATAATATTCTAAACTCTTGTCAATTTAATATTATTAACTATTAGTACTTTATTTGTGCAGTCCTGCTGTTGGGCAATACTATTCTTGTTATCTTGATTGTTATATAAGTGTGTGTATGTTGCTAAGCTATTTTCCCTTTCCATGCATGCAGATGATGTATTGCATTAAACTGAGTTGTCTAATATAAAGTAGGGTATTCTTCTGATTGTTAAATACATTATTATGTATCTAGCCTGAATATCACATCAAATGTACTGGTAACTTTGTTGTGGATATCTCTTCTACTCCCTATTCCTGTTGTGGGCAAGTTCAATTGTCTTTGTTTCTTCCTGTATTAATCTTGAACAGACTGAATTTGAAGCATGTTCCCCTTCCTTGTTGGATCTCCAACCATTAAATAGCTGGCAAGCTTTCCATCTATAATTATACATATACACTCTCAAAGGCAGTTCCAGAAGACATGCTGTGAACATATAATTAGTTGCAAAGATAGTTTTGATGATGAGTTTTTTGCCAAAAAAGTTAATTAAATCCATTGAAATATGGCCTTATTATTGGTAAAAAAGAAACGTATGAGCACCTGTTTCAGAATCTTTGAAATGTAAATTGTGATTTACTTTTGAAGGCTTGCATTTTTCAAGCTACATTTTCCATCAGTTGAAAATTACAGTTTACTTGTATACTTTCTAGCAGTTTGAAATCACAAGGATTTAGGTAGTGTGTTTTCCTTCAATTATTAAGAAAATGCCCAACAACAGTGAGTTTCTGAAACAATCAGAAGTAGCTGACATTTCATTAAAAAAGAAGGTTTCATTTTCTTTTAGGCATGGTTTTATATTAATTTTCTTTATGGTTTTGTTGTTCAAAAACTTGTCTTGTTGATATTGACCAATTAGAAACTGAATATGCAGCGTTCTAGTTCCCTGTTTCGATAAGAAAATTCTTGCTACTCCTTAAATTTATGTAGCATGCACAATATTTCAAGATTACAAGATAAATGTGGAGAATGGAAAATTCAGCAAAGTAGTATTGAATATTTCATTTGTATTTCACAGCAATGCACTGACTAAAATTATTTTCAGCATTGCATAAAAGAACCAAATCCAGTTGGAGCTCGCTTTATCCACTGACGCACTGAATATGCTTCTTTTGCAGAAAGTGAAATAATAATATAAATAAAAATAATATAAATAAATAATACATAATTAGCTGTGTAGAGTTGGCTGCAGCAAAACATGAAAGAAAGTTGACTTTATAAGGTTAGGGACAGTGACATGGAAAAATGTGTCTTAATGTTTTTAACCATTTATTTCTTCTGAAAAATTATAAGTAATATGCCTTTTTTATAGTTTAATATCTGGTGTATGCTGTTGAATCCTTTCCCTTCAGTTTGGGAAGTGCCCAAGCGTAATGATTATAATTCAAATAAATGTTACTAATAGCCCTTCCCAGAAACTAGTATCTCTGTATTCATGGCATGTTTGGTGGTTTACAGGTTAAGAAAGAAAAAAAAGAAAAGATAATTTAACCAGTGTCTTATAATCTATTGGCGGCCATGCAGTCAAAGCTGTAAAAATTGTTAGGTAGCTTTGAATCAATTTCCCAGCAGTTGAAAGGCTGCATAGCTTTCTTATATACAATGTAAATACAAGCAGTTTCCTTTCAGAAATCATTCGTAAAGGCATCACATTCTTTAGTCAGATATCTGTAATGTACTTTGGCATAATTAAATAATTCAGTTGAATTCAGTATCTTATCTTTTTAAAGTCATTGATCCCATCATTCTATTCGTACTAGACATTTTTTGTCCCTTTTTTTTCTTGAACATTCTGTGGTATTTATGATGAAAGTTGTACTATTTCAGATTAATCATTAATAGATGTATATGAATGTAATAATTATGCAGATTTTTAAAAAATTATTTATTTATTTAGAATGATGTGGTGTGCTTACCTATTTCCTTAGCACGGGTCTTAGGAAATATAGGACAAATCTGTGTCTGTCACAGAGTAACAAACTCAATCTACCTAATTGATCCTTGCACTCTTCAAAGTATGTTATTTATTGTATGCTTTTCTTTTGAAGTACCTCTTAAAACTGTATTGTAAATTAATAAATCAGTTAACTTGCTCATTTTAAATTAATGAAATCTTTAAAAAATATTAAGATATTTTTTTCTGAAAATCTTCTTTGAATGCATATATATGTTAGATAATTCCCGCAAGATTTTTTATTATTATTATTATTTCTCTTGCTTTTACCTATATGTTCATTATCATATAATTTGCTTCTTAAATTCGCTAAAGCTTTTAAGCAAACTTGTGTATTATTTATAATGATGTAAATAATTTTTATTGCTTCATTTAAAGTTATATATTTAACATAAAAGAAATTTATACAAAATATTTTTCATAAAATTTGTTTAAAGATTTTTATTGTGGCATTAAAAATAGTAACTGAAATTCCTAATATACTTTTTTTTAAATGATTGTTAAAATTTTCTAGCTGCTGATGTTTCAAATCAGCAATACTGGAGAACACCTTTTCAAGCTATAGGCTCCTTAAAAGAATTCACAGAATATACTGTAATGGACACAGAATATATTTTAGATTCTGAGAGGCGCACATTTGCTGGCCAAGGTCCATTATCTCATAAGGTAAGTAAATCTTTATAATAATTCACACAGAAATGTTCCTCTGGTAATTCTTCATTCGCAGAGTAGACTTTCCAGGCTAAAATATGTTTATGAAATACAAAGTAGGGCAAAAGTCACAGCTAATATGTATATACATTAATTTATTTCTTACTGACTTACAGTGCTTGAATACGAATAATAAATGTCATAGGGCTGCTTTAAAGTGCTCAAATGTGACATTCTTCAGACGCCATGCACAGGTGATTCCAGTCCATCCGGGCATCATGCGCTTTTTGGAGGGTGTTTGCAGTGATAGTGCGACATGTTGCTGTGATGTACGGCATGAGCTGATTCAACCTTATAATCTTCTCTTTGCATATTTTGACTTTCATATGACTCCACAGGAAAAAATCCACTGCAATCAGATCAAGTGAATGCAGTGGCTGCTCGATAGTACAACTGTGTCAAGCCACTGCCCCATATCAGTCCTAAAAGGACCACATTCTGCTGGAAGAAGGTAGGGGTGGTTCCATCAGGTTTGGCCTCCAAGGGATATTACAGAATGGCCCAGCATGTCTTAATTAATGAATATTTGTCCAGTTATGCTCACGTCCCAAATTTTACACCACACCATTACCTTTTCACTGCTTGCTGCTTTGCTATCTATAGTCCAGTGTTGATTATCCTTATTCTAATATCGCATGTTTTGCCTATTGAAATCTGCACTAATATAAAATACAGCCTTAACTGAAAAGAGAATGGTTCTTGTGAAATCCGGTCTTGTCCAACCAGCCATTCTGACAACCCACTCACAGAACTAGAGTTTGCGATCAGATCATCCTGTCATATGAAGGAGCAATTACATATTGCAGGGATGTCACTTATTCACTTTGAACTTGATTGCTGGATGCTCTGATGGCTTAAACCATAAACACAACAATAAATGCCGATGTCTGTTTATAAATTGTTATTTCGGACATGCAGTTCTTTTGTCTTCTTCAGTACCCATTTCCTTAAACTTAACTATCAACTTAGCAATTTGATCATGATCCAGTTGTTGTTCAAGGGGGCAAAGTGCTGTGTCAAATTTTCACCCATATGAAGATTTACTCCAGTTCTTTTCTGAATCATCAGTAGCATCTTTCAAACTGCTGAGGGAGGGAAAGAATTAGAACCTCAGTATGTAAAAGAAAATGCAACATCAATTATATGGCTGACTTTTGCAGCACCTAGTACAGCTGCCCATTCATACTCTGTGTGTCTCGAATGTGATTGAAATCCATTCAGTCTGCTAGCTGAATAGCCATTTTCTATACAGTTCACAGGGCTTTCTTCAATATACATGCAAGTTGCTGCATTAAAAAAAAATATTTAATTGTATAATGAAACTGCAGTCAATTCCTGTGCCTCTGAGAGTTGGATTATCATAGCACTGTCTAAAAAAACAAGTTAGTTTAGTGTGTAGTAATGAAAAAATCAGTATCTCAAATCAGTAGTGCAACATAAAACTATCCACAAAAAATGTAAACGTGAAAAGAGAAATTTGTGGGCTAACAGCAATGATAGCAGGTGATGTCATAATGGTGTTTCGGCATTGTTTTCTCTACAACAGTCTAATTTTACAAAATGTGGAATATGTAAATGTTGTTAAAATATACATTAAAAGAAAATTCTTCAGTTTTAAAAATAAATCCATTGCAGAGTTGTTAATTTTCTGACTCCTAGTAAAATATATAAAAGTAATGTGAAGGAAATAAACAGCATAAAGAAACGGGAAGAGAAAGAACGTTGGATACTCATTTCATTTTTATAACCAAATGAACTCATTCTCCAAACTGAATATTTAAAAATGTAGGTGAGTATAGTATTTTCTCTTGATTATAATGCAGGTTCTTCCTCTTTCTAATGTTTCTTTTTAGCTGATTTCAAATTAACCATGATTTTGAGTTAACTGTGAACATCACCTTTGGTACCACTCTGGTTAATCAAAAGTTGACTGTGTTTGCATACATAAAATTATAGCATATTTTAACTTTTCTAATTTCAGCATCTTGCAAATATTATGTGCATGTATACAAAGTGGATATTTACAAACATTTTTATAATTTGTTTTGTACAAAATTAAACTTTAATTTTTTTTTTTTTCCAGCATGTATTAGCAGATGCTTGGGTTGTACGTTCACGTGAACTTGGCTTAACCGAAGACTTCATTCACACTCGTACACATCTAGGCCATATATTGAAACCTGGTGATTCAGTTTTAGGGTAATCTCTCTCTCTCTTTTTTCATATTTTTATGTTACTGTTCTAGGAATACTTCTTTTTAAAATATAGTTTTAAAAATCACTAGCTAGTGTATTAAAAAACTGTCAGCCTACTTTTTAAAAAAAATCATGTTGTTACCTAAAACTTCATTATAATTTTAGATAGTTAAGATATATTAATGTTTGTTTGCATATGAAATAAATTCACCACACATTTGCATCTCTAAAAAATATTTCTAGCTGTATTTTTCTTATTAATTCTGAATACAAGCTAATCTTATACTGAGCTTGATTTCATATTGACTATTGACTACCTGTTGAGCAAGGTTTTTTATTTTGATCTGAAAGGTTACCAAAATCATACTGCTTACATTTTGCAGAAATGTTATTGTAATCATATATAGAGTGTAATTATATTTTAATATGAATGCCTTGCACAATGCTGTTATGCAGAACATAGTTTCCCAATGTAGGTGTTGGCAAGTTCTTGGGGTGGGCATTGCTGAAGGAATATTGGAGAGAAAATGGGTATAAAAACATATCTGGAAACATTGCAAGAATCATACTAATTCATTATAGCTACCTTTCGTGCATGCTGGTACCAAGTTTTATGTATGTCATTAAGCTCATTTTTTATTTTAAGAAAATGCTAAAAATTGGAATTATAACCTATCTGTCTAAAATCTTGTAAACATGACAATAAGTCTATATCTGCAGTGATATCTGATGCATATTAATTTGCATGTTCTTTTGACATGTGCCATTGCACATGCTGTAGGAATCTCTCCATATTTTTTATGTTCATTACTGTAACTATAAATATATGGGAAGTCTTTAATAGTTCTTGTTTCTGAATTTCATGACAATTTTCATTTACTAGTTCGATGCAGTGCTATTGCAAGAAACGTTTAAAATTGATGTCATAGTTTCAGTTTAATGGGAGCATTGAACAAAATTGAAGGAGGCACTAAAAAAGAGAGTCTGGATAAGCTGAGAAAGGTTGGGAATTCTGATGCACATATCATTACCATATGTGCACTTTTGTACTTTTACACAAAGATCTTTAAACATATTTATTGCTTTGTTGAATTCTGATTATTTTAGGCAATATGTATTCATTGTACCTAAAACTGAACTGTCTAAGCATAAAAAATTATGGGTGGAAAAGATTTCCAATAAAAGAAGAGCGTTAAGAATAAAATTGTGTATTGTTGTTATTATGTTTTATTATCAATGGTTTATTTTCACATTTGTAAAATGATGAACAATACCATGAATGATTTTATAATAAATTTTGTTTTTAAACTTTCTCCAAAAATGCTTCAAAATTTTCTCTTTCACAGTGAGAACCTTAGTTGCTTAACTTTATTCAAATATCCCAATCTAATCCCGACAGGTTTACATCAGATAATGTAGACACTTGTTTAACTAAGATTCTGCTATATAAGAAGTTTAATTGCATTTATTAGATGTATAAATTAATTTAAAGCTTGTTTATTTGTTGTGTATTGCTAAAAATAGGAGAGTTTAGAAAATAATCTCTATACATATCTGCATATGTATAACGTTTGCTATAGTCTGTTCTTTCAAAGCAGGCACTTCAAGGCCTTTTTGAGCGTACATCTATTCTAAAGTAACAGGCTGTAGACAAGTGGTCATACCTTAATTTGTATACCTCATATTTTAAAAAATATGCTGGTGTGTGTTATATTAAAATGTAAATTTTATCTGGTATTTCAGAAACTGAAGTGCATCTTAAATTTTATTTATGCAGGTTAGATTTATCAACTATTAACATAAATAATAAAGACTTCAATAAGTTAAATAAAGAAGCTCTTCCTGATGTAGTAAGTACCTTTTTAAATAATTTGTTTTCAGGATTGTATAATTTAAATAATATTCAGTTCTTGTATTGTTAATTGTATAAATAATTAGAATTATTATAATGCTTAGACTACAACTTTTTTTTCCATGCTACATTCTCAAAAATTATATGCCTAGGGTAATTAAAAACTGAAATGTGTTTAGATGTTGAACTGTAATGTTTATAAATGAAAATTTTAGCTAATTTCGATATGTTAGTATATGTATTTTATATGATAAGATAGAAGGTTGCTCTTATTTTGCAGCCTGAATATTTAAGTGAGCTTTTCTGTATAGAGCTCTTTAAATCATGCCTTCCAGTACTGTAGTATGATTATAAGTTAATAAAATGTCATAGCAATGTAGGTAATATGGTAATTGTTAACGTAAAAGAAAATGAAATCTAAATTTCCCCAGCTTTTATAAGTAGAGTCTACAAGCTCTTTTATCAGCTAAAAAAAGGACACAGTTATCATAAATTTACTTGAAGAAAACTTTAAGCATTCTGTCCAAATCATAGCAAGTAACACATGAAACCCAAAATAGTATTAACATGTAGTAAAAATAAATATGATGTAGAAATATACAGCCTTATTAAATGCAGAATTTTACTGCCAGGTACTTGGCCAAGTAGTTAAGACTTCCAAAAACTGGTAATTCAGTCAAGTGTGTCTTCAAACCCAGGCGGCAAATAGGCAGAAGCATGGCCAGTTTTCCTCATCCCTAATATGAATACCAGCCAGTTTCCCTCAGAAAGTCCTTCACAAAGGCAGTCTTTCTCTAAGGCAGGTAGCCCTCATGGCTTTATCATATTCAAATAACCTAACTTAACCTTGAAGACAAAATGACACTGGAGGCTCAAAAGTAGTTTTGTCATCAAAAGTTGTAGTACAGAAGATTAAGAATTGGGAGAGTGAAGGTGGGAATTATGTATTAACATCTTGTGATTTGAAACTCTCAAGATTTGAAGGCTGTGAATGCCTTCATTTTTCTCTTTTAATTTGTATACTTTGATATCAAAAGTTGAAGCTTGGTATCTCCTGGAGCTGATCTAAAAGCTTGCAATACAACAATATGCTTTACTGCTTACTGTCCTGCAATTCATGTATACTTCAAATATAGAGATTTTTTGTTCTTTTCTTTGTAAACTTCTTACCTTTTGAAAATCACAAGCATTATGTTTGCCTGTAACTTTTTTATAAAGTGTGAGTTATTTCTTTCTTGTGAGTTATTTTAGTTAATGAAAGGGGGTCCTAAGCAAATTTACTAATTCTGGAATTCAGTTTTTAACATGGAAAAAGAAATATTAAATAAAATGCAGTTATTTCAATTAGTTTTAAATAAAAGTGACTTTAGGCAGTGACCCTTCATTAATATATGAATGACTAACTGAAGTAATTACAGTTAAGGTAAAAAATATATACATACGGCAGAAACAAAAATAATTTTTTTTAGACATCTGTTGTTTATTAACTTAAAAATAACTGCTTCCTTTTTTTCAAGTGTGATATTTAATTTAGCAATGCTATAAATCCTACATATACTTGACAAAATATTATTGCATTAATTAAACCAGTAGTAAAAAGGGAAGTTCATACATCATTTTGCATGATGTATGAACCCTTTATTTTATATAGCGCATTGGGGTGGGAATGGTGAAATTCGCTATCAGCAGATATGTTCTGTATCTTGAATTTTGGGGAATTGATTCTTAAACTAGTATGCCTATCGTAACAGTCTAGCTTTAAACAGTTTAGGTATTAAGCTGAAATATAAATACAAAGGTCAGATTTGTAACCAATCATTTAATATAAACTGTTGGACTAACTGTAACAACAAGGGTGCCCTCTGGTGAATAACCAGAGAAATACCCTAGTAAAAGCCAAGTGATGCACCTGATAGGTTGTATCAGACTGTTGTCCTGTAATTTTCTTATGTTAAATGTAATATCTGTTTGTAACTTAAACCTGTTAATAAATTATTGTTACACTATAAAAGACTCTTTTATGACCTCATCCAAAACTATATATATCTTTTATGAATATTATGTCATTTTGAAATGATTAAGAGATTCTTTGATTTTGTTTACACATAATGCATGCAAGAGAACTGTATAATCATAATATTCAGTTTTGTTTTGAAATAGTAACTGTGGTAAAACATAAAAAGCTGTAATATATTCAAAGTGAGGCATTTTAGGAGAAAAATTTTGTATTAAAATTGTTATGTATAACATGCTGAATGTATTCAATCTTATAAACATAGTTTCGATTTCTCTGGCGCCAAATAGACTTGACAAGCCAGTAACTCAATGACATGTTTATGTGCCTCCATAACGATTTTTCTTTATTGATATATTTTTCTTGCATTTCGGGTTATGTTGCTAGAAAATTTATTTAATTATTTAATGTAGCGTAAGATGATTTAGAGTAGAAAAGTTATTTGAACTGTGTCATTTCTGTAATATATTTAGTCAACAAGGGTGTTTTTTATATATTATTTTGATACTGTGTATTTTTTTCCCCCATATTAACTAACTTTAGTGTATTGACATTCTGTGGTAAAATGACTATAAATCTTTTCTGGGTAAGGTGACTGCATTACAACCTTCTAATTAGTGCCATAATAAAGTGTTTTGTTCATCGAAGAATTTATATTAAGTGAAATAAGTCACCATGTCATTTTTTGCTAAAGAATGTAAACAAGATATGTGTGTTCTAGCGAGCAAACTCGGTGTAAAAGTTACTGAACAAATGACAGTTGATACTAAGAACGCAATGTCAATGAGTAAGGGATATAATGAAGAGTTTACAAAAGATCTATTTTTTAGCATAATTGCAGAATGAAAAGAAATAGAGGAACGGGAATTTAACGAAAGAAAAGAGCATGAGGAACGTGATTATAATGAAAGGAAAGAGATAGAAGAATGCAAGCACAAGCTTGGAAAAATTGAAAATACAAATAGATAGTTCAGGTGCTAGTCATGATTCCGTACCTGCTTTTAAACTCATCCACACAGATATCCCTAAGTTACAATTACAAACTTTAATTTCTCACTTTAATCCAAAAAGTGATGACATGAGCCTTTTTCTCACTTTATTTGAAAGGCAATAAAGGGGACAGTACACCTTTAACTGAGAGAAAATACAAAATATTTAAAATATACTTAACAATTTTTAAAAAACTAACTGTTGGGCCTAGTTTCACAATTTTTTCAGGGCTATTAGATGAGACAGTGATACTCCTGAAAAAAAAAATATCTAATGGATTTGAAATAAAGCTTAATAATTAAAAAAAATATTTTTGTAAGACTAACAATTGAAGTCTTGAATTAACACTGCTTCCTTGCGTGCAGGATAGCTTGCATAAATTCACCGTAATCTCCAGAAAGTTAATTCCAAATTAAAGGTATTGTCTAATAATTCATCTGAAGTCAAATATTTTAATTAGTTCAACTTTTAAAAACATAATCGAGCAATAATTTTTAAAAAATAATTTTTTGTTAATTTTTAATGTA
Organism: Stegodyphus mimosarum; assembly: GCA_000611955.2. Lineage (NCBI taxonomy): Eukaryota > Metazoa > Arthropoda > Arachnida > Araneae > Eresidae > Stegodyphus > Stegodyphus mimosarum. Next base: position 2,014,099 of record KK116803.1, on the reverse strand, counting down.
CAATTTTACTGAAAAAAATTTTTTTATTGAACGTATCTTTATAATTAGAGTCTATTTTAATTACTGTCTTGATATTTATTTGTGCTGTAAATTTCGATGCTGTATCTTAAGCGGTTTCATAGATATGCTGCGCGCAAGTCTGAAAAACAACGTTTTGAGAAAAAGCTCTTTAAAGTTAATTTTTAATTTTGGAACATAAATTTCAATCATATAGCAATAAAATCACTTTTGGAATGATAACTTGACACTTAAAATAGTATCTCTTGATATTCATGTAGGTGAAAATAAAATAATTTGTAAAATGGCATAAAATATACAACCAAACAGCAAAAATTATTAAACGTAATCTTAAGATGTATAGTACTCAGTAACAGAAGTAATTAATATTATTTACCATATTGCAAAACTTACTTCCGCATAATGCTTGTGACAAGAATCTCAAATAAGGTAAATTTTATGTGATATAAAATTTATATATATTGTATAAATTTTTCATATAAACAATTTGTATTAAAATTCAAAATTTTCCACTTTCATATACAACACCTTCCTGTTGTGCAATTGTTTCTAATTGTGAAGTGTTATGTAAATGTCTGATTTTGCGAATAGACAAATTCAGTTCTGAAGCATTTTTTTCAGCTTCCTTTATTCATTGCAAATCACACTTTTTTGCTGCTGCTAGAGAATACTATCCCACTCGAAAATCCAAATTTTGCATGATTTCTAGTCTTCCGTCATTAAATGCTACAACTGCTTCATTTGCAGCTATATCAGCAATTACTTTGCTTGAACTGCTTGTCTTTGGACAGAATTTCTATAGTACAGAATTAAGGGATTCATTGGGTTTCTGTGTTCGACCACCAAGGCAACGTTTAAGTAAAGTGGGTTCTGACAAGTCTTTAAAAATTTTCTTTATGCTGTCCATTACTGGGGCTGCCATTACATTTTTATGTTTAAAATCTTTCAATTTTCCAGTTGCTTTGGCTTTTTGGTACTTACACAAAGACACATTTCCTTGTGGGCAAAAATCATGGAGTAGTTCATCATCGGTTGAACGATTATGGTAATAAATCGCCCATATAGCTTTCCGCATGTCCATAACACAGTCTTTGTTATTTCGTATAGCTTGTCCATAATACATAGTTACTTGATCAATAAATTTATCAGTTAAATGCTCTTTCCCACCCAATGATTTACCATCCTCCAGCTTTTTTCCTCTCATAGAGTGCTTCAGTTCTCGTAATCTACTTCCCATTCTTTTTTGCACATGACCTACGCATTCTACTTTATTTAATTCAATATCAGGCCCATAAATATTGCTCTTTCGAAGTTCAAGAAATGTTTTAGTATCGCCATCCCCAATATAGTTTATGTACTGAGCGTTAAACTTTTCTTCAGAACGAGAAAATATTCGTAACATACCAACAACTTCCATTTTCCCAGCTGATCCAAAATGATTTTTCGCACACACAATATCATGGCTCCTTTTCCAGTTCTCAAATTCTTTAGCATTTTTATTTTTTTTACCCCATTCACATCCTTTACAGTACGAAGACAATACTTCAAGATCTAGCACTTTTCCAGTTTTGATACCAATTATACTAGTTATCCCAATTTTTGACGAGTGACCTCGAGTTTTCCAAGCTCCGTCGCCACTGATGGTAAGCTGTGACTGTCCTGTCATTTCAATTTCTTGCTTTGTAGCATTTAACATTGATAACTCACCAACGTCTTTCACACCGGGTAATCTTTTGCAATCATTTATGGTATTCGCTTTTCTGGACAGGTTGGGGCAAATCCATTGCACCACAGAAATTCTTCATTCCAGCCAGACCTTGGCCAATGCATCTCATAGCATAAATAAGCCTTCTGTTTACTTTAGGCACATTTGATTTTGCTTCCATCATACGAGAATTTCTGGAAGAATTCAGTTTTTTACAACCCGCACATTCAATCGTGAACACAGATGATAATCCATGATTTAGAGTTTCACATATATTTATGTCTGAGCCACACACTTTGCAACACAAAATACTTGAAATTTCAGAAAACAAAATATCAATTGCTATCCAAACTCTGTGTTGCACTAAAACTATTATTAAAGCAACCACTGTTCAACTTTTTTGATGAAGAACTGACACTGTCAGACACTTTAGTCTCATTGACATTTGTGTATTTGTTGCCATAAAACATACGTTTTTTTGGGCGCAGTCCTGAAGCACGTTTTTTTAACTTATCCATCAAAAAGCAGAATTACAAAGAAGGAATTAGCAAACTGAATTCCAGTAATTAGCACAAAACACTGTAAAGAACACAGTTAAATAATATATATTCGATGAAAATTCAACCACGATTGCGAGCAACACAAAAATCGAATTAAAATCAAATCGCATTATGCTAACGTAGCAAAACACGATGTAAACAAACCGAGCGAAAGTAGGGGTTATAGTATATGTTTTACATGGTTCTCTTCTTCGGCAATCAATTATATTTAAAAAAAAGTAAGGCTTTGCATGCAACGCCAAAGTTAGGATGAGTGCGATGTGACTTCACAATGTAAACAAACTGTCATGCAGCTGACTCAGGACATTTAAATCAAAAACCATGAAATGAGATTCATATTTTCCTTTATAACTTGACAAGTAATTATTGGAGGAGTAAAAATGTGGTATCAATTTATTCAGAATAAAATGCTCTAGCAAATACAATAAAATTCCAAAAATCGATTTTTTGATCATTTTAAAGGTGTACTGTCCCCTTCACTTTTGAACATACCTCAAGGGAAATGGGTAGTGTATTTTGTAGGTTTGTTACCTAATGACGTTACTAAACTAACTGCAAAGGAATCTGCTAGTGACACGAAGATTATGACAACATCAAACAAATTCTCTTAAAGCCTTTTAAAGTAAGTGCTGAAAAATTCCGACAGTTATTTTTGCATCATCACAAAAGTCCTGAGAAACACCTTTCCGATCTCAAAGCCAGTTTTGAAAGACTTTTGCTCTTCAAACTTCATGCAAACAGAGAGAAGTACCACTTTGCTTCTTCTTGCGTGAAATATTTGAGATTTTGGATCACACGAAAAGGAATCGAAGTTGAACCAGGAAAAGTTTCCTCTAGCCACAGAATTCCACCTTTCCAAAATGTCAAGGAACTCCAATCCTTCCTTCAAACATGTTCTTGGTTTAGATTATATGTACAAAACTTTGCGGAAATATCACAACCCCTTAGTGATCTAATGAAGAAGAAAGTCCAGTGGAAATGGGGTTTCAACCAGCAAAAAGCATTTGAAACTCTAAAAAAACTGCCTCATAACACCTCCCGTGTTGAAGCAAGCAAATGGAACTCAGCCTTGTACTCTTCAAACCAATGCAAGCAGTTATGCTCTCAGAGCTGTTTTACTTCCAGGGGAAGGGTCAAAAGAGCACCCTATGGAATATGCCAGCCGATTGCTTTCTCCGGCCAAGCAAAAACTGGAAGACGTGCTAGATGAGCACTTGAAATTCAATCTTTAAACCTGAAAGTACAATACATCCCTGGAAAGGTAAATGTCATCACTGCCATGCTGTCCCGTCCAAGCTTTGAACATGAAGTTTCACCTTGCGAGATTTCAAATATATCTGTTATAGGCATGCCGACAAGAAGTCCGAAAGACATGCATCAATCTCAACTTAAAGTTGAAAATTTAAAAAAGATTATAGAAAGTTTCGAATCCACTCAGAAAACTGAAGAATGTGCCAACTGGACTGAATGTAGATTCTTAATGAATCAAGGTGTTCTCTACTGATACGTCCCGGACTTTGATTCAGAAGAGGCCCGTTAGTCATTCCAAATGCCAAGCGTGGATTCATCATGCAAAAGCACCATGATGACCTAATGGCTGGACATTATGGAGAGGAAGGAACATTTCAACAAATTGCCAGATGCTATTATTGGACTGGTATGAAAAAGTACATATCCGACTATGTGAAAAGCTGTCCTGAATGCAGCCGCCACAAGGCTACCAACCAAAAGCCAGCTGGACTGCTAAGAACTCCTGTCTGTCTCAACGTTTCGAGATCATATCTATTGATTTCTTTGGACTGCTACCAAAAACTGACACTGGAAAACAATGTATCTTCATTGTTGAAGACTGTGCTACCTGATGGGTTGAATTATTTCCTCTTGCTCAAGCTACAGCACGCGACTGTCCATAACCCTCATCGAAGAAGTATTCATGCGGCATGGTATACCACGAAGAATAATCAGCGGTAACGGAACCCAACTTATGTGCTGTCATGCAATAAGTTTGCTGCACATTAAATATCAATCAGAACTTGATACCAGTTTGCTTTCTCAATCCTGTGGAATTCTTGTGAGAATTGTTTCTCAATCTAATCCTGTGGAACAGAAAAATATAGACTTAAAACCTTGTCTTGCAATCCTTGTAGGAGATGCGCATGACAATTGGCATTCAAAACTCGCAGTTATTCTCTTCGCTATGAATACAGCCGTCTGTGATACTACAGGCCATACACCAGCATTCCTAATGTTTGGAAAAGAGCTGAGGGCTGTTGATGACATTGTCCACGATTTCAATGCTGTGGTTGAAAATGATAACTTTGTTCCTGAAATCACCCCTTATCTTAAACGATTCGCAACTGTTACAAAGGACATGCGAGAACGTATCGAAATGAAGCAAGATCGACGTAAAAAACAATAAGACAAAGGAAGACGGCAAGTGTTTTATTCACCAGGTAATTAAGTGTGGGTCAATTTACATCCTGTTAGTAATGCAAAAAAACAAAAAGACTTGAAAGTTTATACCAAAGCATGACGGTCCATATTTGGTAATGATACAGAAATCATAAACCATTAGAATCCTTAGGGACAAACCATACTAACACCTTTCAAAAACATATGCACTTCTCCCATTGTTCCACTCAGGAAGAGAGGTCGACCGCCAAAAGTTATTTTGCATTCCCAAACTAATCAACAACTTGTGGTTTCGAATAGTGCTTTAAAGAGAGGTCCCCTTGCCCAGGAAACCAAAAAACATGAAACTAGAGACAATATTACAAAAGCCCCCAAATCTTCCAGTCTCCTTGCCAGGACGTCGGCAGAGCCAGAGAGGGAGTTTGTAACCAATCATTTAATATAAACTGTTGAACTAACTGTAACAACGAGGGTGCCCTCTGGTGAGTAGCCAGGGAAATACTCCAGTAAAAGCCAAGTGACGTACCTGATAGGCTGTATCAGACTGTTGCTCTGTAATTTTCTTATGTTAAATGTAATGTCCGTTTGTAACTTAAATCTGTTAATAAATTATTGTTACACTATAAAGGACTCTTTTATGACCCCATCCAAAACGACCCCCCATAGATTGTAATTTTTTAATCATATTTTATATTTATTTATTTATTTATTTTTCTGTGTTATATTTAATGATAACCTCTTTGATGTGTTAACTGTAATCTCAAATTTTCATCTTGCTTTTACCATTCTCTAGCTGTGTTTTCTTCAGCAGTTATTGTTTTTTACATAATAATCCAAAAGCAACTGCAGAGAAAAATTTATATTTTTATACCTAATGAAGATGGTATCCAGTAGATACTCTAAGGGAAATAAATTTTTTCTTTCCTTTGTATAATAAAATTTATAAGTGTTTATAATTGAAAGGTATCATTATATTTTTTTCTAAATATAAATCAGAAAATCCTGCCGTATTTTATTTTTCAGTGTCTTATTATTATTATTTAGTATCTTGCATGTAAATTTTACTTGTAATATGTTGCAGTCTATAACTTCCCTCTAGATCCTAGTGAAGAAGATCTATGGGGACAAAAATACTAGGCATAGGAAGAGAAAATGGAAATTAAAGCATTTAGATATAGAAGCTGCTAGTGAAACTAGCAGTGTAGAGAGGTTTGTATTTTGCTCAAACCTTTGACTTATTAAGTTTAATTAACATGTTATTAACTGTTTATTAAAAATCATGTTATTTAACTGTTTATTAAAAAATTAGTATTAATGTTTCAGTATTTTAAAACAAATATTAAGCTTTATTGCTTTTAGTTATTTAACTAAGCCATTTTTATTAATGAAATTATTATGAGGTTAAATATTAAAGGTCTGATCTAGATTATTATAAAAATATCAATACTGATTCTGTTAAAATTCTGCCTATGGGATAAATCATATTAATGCAGTTGTATTCCAACCACTTACAAGAAAATTTCACTTAAACTGAATCTTTATAAATGCATTCAAATCCACACAAATATATAATAGAAGATTTTGCCTAAATCTCAGCATAATCAAAATAAAGTCTATTGACATTTGCAACTGATGCAGCTGATTCATGCATCATTTTTCTGATTGATGCATCAATCAACTGATGCTGGTAATGATTGATCAAAACAAAGATGTAGTGATACTAATTAAGTGTTACCTTCCCAAAATTTTACTTTGTGGCATTATGTTAATCGTAGATTAGAGCTGTCTTTGTCAGATCATAAACAAAGACATCCCATCACAAGTTAAACTCATTTATTGGTAAACTGTGTACGAACTGTGTCTTTATATTGTATATTAGTCTTCTAAATATATGAGAGAATTAAAATGTCATGCAGAACACATTGACACTGAAGTCTTAAGAACTGGGGTGATTTTTTTCTGTTTCATGAAATTTTGAGGTGTTAGTTGCCCATTTTAAAAGTGTCGGAAGTAGGTAGAGGCAGAACTGATCAAAACTTACCCAGAGGATTACTACAAAAAACCATCAATATCATCTTCATGTTAGATCTTACCTTGATGTATATGTTCTTCAAGAATGAGCAGAACTTAATGAGCACAACCATAGTTTAGTCTGCTCATGGAAAAATAACTAATCAAATTAAATTATTTGATGAAAGAAAGACAAGCATGGGACTTTATTTTTATTGCATGAAAGCCATAAAGGTGTAAAAAATATTTGGACTTAAAAAAAGAGTTTCGCTAAAATATTGGACAAGACATAACAGGGAAATTGTATTGGTCCAGTAAATTTTTTTGTTAGTCTTAAAGTCTGGGTGGAGATTTGTAATAAAAATTGCTAAGTTGCACAATGTCCAAACTGCTGGATCATAAAATTTAGCCAAATAATCCTGTTTTAACCTTTGTTGAAACAAAAATAATGATTATATCTGGCAGATTTTAACCTACTCAAGGACAAATCATAACAGGTTTTCAAGAGTATCTTTGGGGGGAAAAGATTCAATCGTGTCTTATTTTTCTTGTATCTGCTGTTTTATGTGTTTATGTGCTAAATGTCCTAATTTCAACAGGTGAGTGTTAACTTGCCTTCTCACTGATGAATTTAATAGTGATTCCTTCAAAAGCTGCATTGTATTTCAGCATTGTAGCAGACTCAATGTTTATAAAATTCATAAGCCCTTTTTTAAGTCAAATATATATGTATGTATGTAAATTCATGGTTTTTGAAAGGCCATCATCTGGTGACTGATACCAAAAAACAAGATTGAAAAATTAGAAGCTATATTCTTGAGGGTAAAATTTTATCCATTGACTGTTTTTTTTTTTTTTTTAATCCCCATTTTAAAAATAAAATCTGAATCTTTTTTGAAGTCACATTAAGAGCATATGTCGACTTTTTTTTGGGGGGAGGAAGTATTGAAATGCTCAAATGTATATGTAGTGCTTTTATGTGTATGCGTTTATTTTCATTCAGTGAAACACCGAAATACATTGATAATTCTTGATTAAAGTAAATAGTCATATATCTAAGAATCACTTGTAATTTTATACATTTTTCTTTTCAATTTTAGGGACTATGTTGATTTCCTTGAAGATCTGGAAGAAGATGTTGAATACAGACAGAATGTGAACATATATAAAGGTATAGTTGTGTTTTATTATTCTCTAACACCAGTATAAAATGAATTTTAGGTAATAAGTTGCATGTTATAAAGATATAATTATATTTAGATATATTAACTAAAAATTGAAATAAAGATACATATAAAAACAAATGAAATATGCATTTCAAGATAGTTCTTGTACTTAAAATACTATTTGTGTCATTAATTACATGCATCACTGTTGTATATAAATTTTTATTTTTGCATTACCCTATGTTTTCATAATTATTACATGTAAACAGATTTTTCCCCCTGGGGTGGTAGTAATTAAATATTTCTATACTTGAATAATATCAAAGATTCATCTGGTTTCTGATTTGATGTGTAATAGATACGAATTTTTAATAGTATAGACTATGCAGCTGCAAAAAAAAAAAAATAAAAAAAAAAAAAAAAAGAAAGAAAGAAATTTGTATTAATGAAATTTTTGCAAGAACTTATTGAAATCATAGTTATACATTCAGTGCTATCTCAAGCAAAAGCAGCATTCTGTGTATTATGTCAGTTAAATAATATAGGTTGTGGGTAGTACAGAGATATTAGTACAGAGAAAGAGCCTGCCAACCTTCTTTTAATCTTAATTCAGAGTTCATCAGTAATGACTGCTGAAGGTAGTCAATAGTTAGTTTTTAATTAACTTTTCCTTTGCATATCTAGCAAATTGGCAGGCTGACAAAATAGTAATATCCAGTGGATATGTTAGAGACCTTAAAATGATGCTGCTTGAATATCACTAAATATTGTCATGTTATCAGACAGAGTGCTAGGGAAACTTTAAAGAAGGGCTCTAAACATACTGCTGTCAAAGAGCTCCAAAATGCACTTAGAATGCATCTTTTCTCATAATATTTTCAAACACTTGATCAGTCATCATGGCCCATGAGAGGTGAAGTCTTTAGTCTTGTCCGTGGTATATATCTGTGGTGAATAAAAGCTCACTTAATGAAAGCACACATTAGAAAAGTTAAAAAAATGTATATATATTCTTTTTTAAAATACATTTTTGAATCATGGCAAGAAAGCATGCAGTCGTCTTAGATCACACAGAAGATCATGGGAAAAGAAATTATTTCAATTTAAAAATTTCATGAAAGGTATTAGAGGTTTGACATCCATCAAGGGGATATTGTCTGATTTTGACTTATCAAGAAAGAAAGGTAAAGAAAATTATTTTAAAGCAGTTTGAGAAAAGTCCAACTTATTTAAAAATTAAGTTCAAGAAAGATAAACATTAGTTTGTAATAAATACTATTTCAGAGATGCCAGCTCTTCTGATTTAGGTGGGAGATTCCCAGTTTACGACCGTTCTCCCACCAAACCAATTTTCAACAGATTTCTCCTGACTTTTTCTTATTCCAAAAATTTCTCATGCTTTTTATGTATCTTGGCTTAATACTTTGTTATTTGCACCAAAAAAAGTTATTATGGGTATCATTTGGTTTTTCTCTTGATTATATCTAAAAGAAAGCCTAAGTCATTTCGTTAGTGAGACATTATGGCATGCTTCTGCTGTGTGAGTAAGATCACATGTGTTCGAAAACACTATGTTCCAGTTCTCCAATCAACATCAAGCACCACTGCTGTCATCTGGCATATATTAACTAATGAGCATACGCCAAGATCAAGGCTGTTATTGCATTCATCTTTTCACTGATCAGTGTGAGAGCACATGCTTTCGGGAAATAGTTTAAGAAATTGTGATCTTTTTTTTTTAGTTATGTCTGCTAAAAAGGTAAAATTCTCATGTTCTTTTCATAAATCACACACAGAATCATTGCAAATGTAACATTTGTAATGTGTTTTGTTTGTCATTGCGATTTTTCGATTTTGCATGGCAGAAGGGCCGATGTTCTCAAGCATGTGGGTACACAAGGATAGCATGGATTGGGGGGAAAAATAAAAAAATTTTTATGGAGACAAAGGACCAAAAAGTTATTAATGCTGAATGCTTGTTCTCTGCCTTTTTACTGGAGCACAACCTGCCATTGAATGCATCGGATCATGCTGCAGCTTTATTTAGAAAACTATTTCCCAGTAGCGAAATCACAAAGAAATACTTGAGTACATTGACTAAAAGGGCTGCAACTGTTAAAGAAATTGGTATGGAAAATAAATATTCAGTTATTGACTGCATTAAAGTGGTTCCATTTTGCCTCTGTATGGATGGAAGCAGTATTACTGATTCAAAACTGTATCCAATTGTTTCTTTTTTAATCCAGTGTCTTCAGAAATTGAATGTAGTTTAATTTCTGTTTACACTTTGAATGACATTCAATAGGCTTTAATATAGCACAGCTAATTATTAAAACTATAAAAGAAAATGCAATTCCTCTGAATAATTGCTTAGCACTTTGTACCGATAATGTACCAATAATAGTATGCTTGAAAACTGGTGTTGCAGGCATCTTAAAAAAAGAAAAATTCAGATTTGCTAATTATGAGGTGCACCTGTCACCTCTTAGATTTAGCAACTGAAAAAGGGCCAGCTTCTTTACCAGTAAATGTGAAGGACCACATTGTTGATATTTATTATTATATTGAAAGAAGTTCTAAAAAGAAGGGAAAATGGAAACAATTCAACAGCTGCATAATACTAAATAAATAAAGAAAATTTTTTAAACATGTGTGTACATGAGGCTGCTTTCCCTTTCTAGATATTTTGTTCTCCTGATGAGGAGGGACCTGTAGCTGCCCTCGAAATCGATTGAGTGTTTTTAGTAAATGTACGCCAAATACAAGGTTGTTTTAGCGAATTTGAATGTGTGTACATGTTGGCTCTCTTTAAAGAAATACTTATCTAGAATCCTTGACCAATGGATTTCTTGCATTTTTTTAAAGAAGTAAATCCTTCTAGAGTTAAGATAAAAGGCTTTGTAAAATACTTAAAGTAAATGGGGATGTAGTTACTACTTCAACTATTAAATAGGTTTGAGAAAAATAAATTTCTGCACAAGTGAGAAATTTAATTGGTAGTTCCAAAATAATGCTACAAAATATAAGTGGGAAGCTGATACAGATTTCTCTAAAAATTGTCCAACTATGGAAACATTTTCCGATTACTGCAAGTGTATCTTGCGAAGAACGAATATTTATGTTTTTGTCTTCGGACCTTAACAAAGCTTTTTGCTCTTTTGTACAATTCATTTTGCCATCATTCATTGTTCTTAACAGAGTTCTACAAAGCAGAATTCCATTAATTCATGTTTTGCAATCCAATGATTTATGATCTGTTTAAAGACATTTTATCAAAGTTTGTAAAACTAGTCAGTGCTTTGTCTTGTATGTATGATGTGATTTATGGTGAAATAAAAAAGCAGAAGAAAGATGAAAAAGGTAATAGGGACTGCAACTAAAAAAGTGTGAAGACCTCAAAAATATGCTTTATATCCATGTTAGAAGCTACTTCTGCAGAGTATGTGATTACATACTACGTAAATTTCCAATCAATGATGAAATGATTTTACATGCTAAAATTGAAGATGTTTCTGCTCAAGCAAATGCATCTTTTCTGATATAAGTTCCCCTCCCCGGGTGGGGGGGATAGATTTCCAGTTTTACTTCATTTAGTCATGAAAGTTGGTGATATTGATGTTGCAACTTACAAATAGCAGTAGCAGTTTTGCAGTTTATAATTAGAAAACTTGGATACAGTAACAAAACTAGCTAGGACTGACACCCAGTGGAGTTAAATTGAAAAACGGAAAGGTGCTGATGAAATTTTAAAGTATAGTGAACTGTCTATAACAATGTTGGCCATTCTGACAATTCCCCATAGTAGTGCAGAGTGTGAGATGATTTTCAGCGTTCTTGCGAGAAGAAGGACTAAATTTAGATCTCACATTAATAATGACACATTAGAAAAACTTTTATTAGCAAAAGCAGGCCTACGTGGGAGTTGCTATGAACAAAATTATGAAGTTTTTTCATAACGAAAGCAAAATCTGCATAGCATTTGTACAAAACTGAAGTGTTTTGTTGTTGTTGTTGTTAAAAGATGCCCCAAAGAATGTTTTTTACAGATAAGTATTTTTGCATTTAAGAATTAGTAACTGAACTTTCAGATATTAATTTAGGAGTAAAGTTAATTCATTATTAAAAAAAATATATTTTTATCACTTAATGTCTTTTTGTTGTTGAGTAAAATCTCCTGATTTTTTAGTGTCATAGGTTGGCAAGTATGCTATTGTCTTTATACATACTTCTCAAATGTTCAGTTAATTGATTATGAAAAAAGGCATATGAGGATTATCACAAACATCTAAGGGAATTAATTATTCTTATCACCTGGGGCCAAATAACTAAAACATCTAAACATTGATAGGGCAGCAAAGGTTTGATTGTCTGTGAAGAGGCTAGCTTTTATGCCACTTTCATAGCTTTGCCTACATGCTATGGAATTATGATCCACTGTGTCTTTGCAAGTTCTTCATGAAGGCATACCGTTGTTTAAGCAGACTGCCCTTGTGCACTTTGTCTTAATGAGTTAAGCAATAACATTTGCAAAGTTTTAACATAAATGGATGGAATTTTGTAACAGATTAATGCAGCAGCAAGCAACCTTTTTAATCAATGGGCCAATTTTAATTTTTTGGCGGACCGCACATAAAGTAACACTTATTAATAATTTACAAAACTTTATAATAAACATTAGAATAAAAAAATATAAAATTTTTTAATAAGTAAAGATTTCATATACAAATTTTAATGCAAAATAAAAACAAACAAGAAATGAACAGAAAAACGAAATTACTTGAAATTTTTAATGAGAAATTTGGCACTGTTTTTTCGATACAAGCTGATCAATATCAGCCGGAATTGATGAGGTAGCTACATGTATGCAGCTTTCTAATCGTGCATCACTCAGTCTTGATCGGTGGTCATTTTTGATTAATTTCATGGTTGAAAATAATTGTTCGCAAACATACGTACTTCTGAACAGAGACATCATTTGCTTTGCATTTTTCGTCAAAAGCGGAAATTTCTCAGGGCTCACATAAGATTTACAAAAATTTTCAATGTTTACTGAGCAAAATACATTTTTTAAATCGGTATTATTCTACATGTCAATCACTTCCATTTGAAAGTCTTCGAGAACTGTATCCGCATCGATATTAAATGGCGACGAAAACATTTTCATAGAAACTGCTGTCTTCTCAGCTTAGAACATTTGGAATCGTAATTGAAATTCATTGATTAAAGTGTCTATATATTGTACGTATTTTTTAGAAGTAGTAACGTTTTCTTTTTCAAAATGTGGAAAGTGAGACAAATTATTCTGCAAAAGATGCTGTTTCTACAATTTTAATTTGCACTCAAAGCCCAGAATTTTATCATACAAATTGTGAATAAACTGTCCTTTGCCTTGAAGTTCCACATTAAGATCATTGAGATGCTGAGTCATGTCGATAAGAAACCTAAAATCGCATATCCGTTCTTTATTACCAAAAGGAAGAAAGGGATATCCCTTCATATCCAAGAACAATTGTATTTCGCTTTCTAAGTTTTATACTCTTTTTTAGCATTGCACCTCTACTAGGCCAATGTACTTTAGTATTAAAAACCACATCACCATATTCAGTTTCTAAATCTTTCAGGAATTCTTTAAATTCACGGTGATTTAACGCGCACGACTTTATAAAATTGATTAGTTTAATATTGACATTTGGCAAACTCATTCTTTTCGCACACAAATTTTCCTGGTGAATTATGCAGTTGTTAATGAATATTTCCCTTCCTGTGACCTTCTTATTGTCTTGAAATAGCCTTCTCGATACTCCTACCTACTATATACCATGCTTGACATTGCTCGTGCTCCATCTGTACCAATAATCTTTTTTAATGAAATTGAAATATTTTCCAACACAGACTTTAGTTTATCGTACAGGTCTTTGCCAGTTGTAGTCCCTTGCATTGGAATGAGTGAACACAATTCTTTAGTAATATTAAATTTGGTATCAATACCACGTAAAAATATAGCCAGTTGTGCTGTATCGCTAATATTGCAATTCTCATCAAGTGCCAAAGAACAATAGTCGAATTTTGCAATGCGTTCACGAAGCGTTGTTGCTATGTTGTCAGACAAGTCTTCAATTCTCCTTGCATTGGTGAATCTTGATAAACTAATGTTTGAAATAATATTTATTTTATCAGGAAATGCTATTTCTGAAACAGCAGTCAGACATTCTCTTATCATCTCTCCATGCGCAAAGGGTTTCTTTTCTTTTTTTTTTTTTTTCCCAGTATTTGACTAACAATAAAACTAGCCTTTACTGCTGTATTTGTAGCCTTTATTGCCATATTCCTATAGGAAAATTTATTTATCAAAACTCTCACTTTTACAGTTGACTCTTTTCTTATATTGAAAACTTTGTAGCTGGAAGAACATGTATTGGATCAGTATTTAAATCAATAAAGCTAATGATGCAGTGTTAGCATAAAATATTACATATCTAAAAGGGTAAAGCAAATATACTTTAAATTAATTAAATTATTATAACTAAAGTAAGAATTTTCTGGAATTTCTTCAGCAGAATTACAAAGAATACTTTTCTTTTGTAGCTTTTATACCGTTTTTATATGTTGAATGCTATTTCACTTAGATTAAGATGAAGAAAAAACACATGTAAAAATTTATTATTTAGAAAAAAATATTAAATTCAGATCATTTTCTTCACCCTGGGAAGGGGTATTCTTATTTTCCATATGCAAATTTCATACCTGGACAAAACAGAAACTGTGCTTACTTCGCTTGTAGTAGGTATTTGGTGCAGGTGTTCCAGCCGGGGGGGAAGATACATTGTTATGAAGCTACATATTAAATAAATTTTGCTCTTGTTAAATTAGTGCAAAAAAATTCCTTATAATTTTCCCGTAGAATAGAAGGCTTCATCAGTTTTAAGAGTTCGTTCTCTATGAATATTAATGGGGATCTCATGAAGAATGGTATAAACTGAATTTGGACTTTTGTGATCGTATTACCATTGCAATAGTAAGCTCCCAAATAAACGTTTTTGAATTCACTCAGAAATTTTAGATATATATATGTAATAATAAAAAAAAAGTCTGTAGTGCTGACCAGGAGGAATTTTAACGTCGTAGAAGTGTTGATCTATAACGAATAGGAAATTGGAGGCGAAGGCAGATTAAATCTTCATTTTTTATTTCCGCTTGTTGTGGCCACAATCAACTTGGCACATGAAATGTGCCTATTCCAAAATAGCTCACATTTTAGATTAATTTTCAGTAAGAAAGAAGAAAGCAGCAGACAGCAGTCCAACTAGATTGAAGCGTAAAGAGCAAGTGTGTTACGTTCAGGGTGAAATCCCAATTCAGACTGAGTTAGTTTTGGTTTACAATGCATTTTGATTGGACAGTTAATACTTCTGTAAAATTATTATTGGTTACTTGACTTTTAGTTCCATTTACATCATCAGAATTATGTAAGTGCCATATGGCATGGATCAATCTAGAAATGACGCAGTGCGTAGAGAGGTTATTATTTTTAGAATTGAGAAGAGAAATTTACGTTGTTAATTTAATCTTAGACATATTCTTTATTTTTCTTACATATTCCCCCCCGTCAAAGAAAGAAAGGCGTAGCGACAAAGAAGCCTTTATAAAGGAAAAGCGTTAAAGCAAATGAAGAGAAATAATTTGAAAAAATACCAATTTTGAAATTTTGACCAAAAATTACAAATCTTGAAATTTTGACCAAACTAATTACGTATATAATTGCAAAATATTAACTTATATAATTATAAAATTCCTGCTCGTCATTTACTTCAGACTTTTTTGTTTATTATTACAATGAGCCGGTAGGATAGATCTCCGCTGCTAACCTCAATGGATGTGTACAGGCTCTTTTCAAGTGATGTGCGAAAGTTTACTCCAATGAACACTCAACCGTTTACAGTGACGGAACTGCAAAATAAAAATTAGGAATTTGATTTAATGCCTTGCGTTGAAAGTTTCAACGATCGCTGATGTTCGGGTGCTGTGATCTGCGTTTCTTCTGTTTCAAGGCCATAGCGTGACGACATCTCTATACTTCTAACGCTGTGCTTTTCAAGTGTCTCACTTTTCAAATATGGTGTTTTTTCAAATGCGGAAAAAGTTCAGTGAAAATAGGAAGGATTTTTCTTGCAAGGTTTATTCATCGTCTCATTTCTAAGTCTGTGGTCTGGATTTTTTCTAAAGATTTTATTTAGTGCAACTAAAAATATCATATTGAAATTACTAATCATTATTATTATATTGAAAATCTGAATACATATTGCTGCTTCTTAAAAGTATAGTGTTGTTTTATGAAAATGATATTAAAAATTCGAACTTTAATACTTTAGTGATGTTAGTGAAGAAGATTTAATTATTTTTCTGGAAGGTTGTTAACATAAATATATTTTGAAATTTGTGTTGAAAATTTTGAATAAGAATTTTATAATTATTCTAAAAATGAAGTGGATACAAAAATAAGTGAAATTAGTACAGATAAGTAATATGAAATTATGGTTAATGCATGTTAAAAATTTATGGGTTGCTGTAAAGTATAAAGTATGTTGAGGGAGTACTGGTTCCGAAACAGAGGCCTATTATTACCTCTGTACAGTTGTTCCTTTTACCCTCTTCATATAAGATAATGTTGAAGGCTCTCATTTCATGATTGAGTGTAATTTTTTTATATTATTATTATACTTTTTTTTTTTATGGAATGTAGTAGTGCAGTTCTCAAAGGCCAGTTACCTTATGTAAGGAACGGAGGCTTTTTCAAGTAACTGCCTAGGCACCCTGAGCCACCAGTGCAAAACACACTGGTTAGCTCAAGAGGCTAGCCCTAATGATGGATATGTTTGTTTAGAAGTATTGCGAGGCCTTTCAGTTTGTTAAATTCAGAAATTGCAAATGAAAGACAATATTGGTAAAACCATAATTTTAGCAATACTATTATCAAATTTATGATGTTAAAATATAAGTTATAAGAATGAAAATTAGATGTGTTCTGAAAATTTTGAAATTTATTTTGATTATTCAAAATCAGTAATATGTGTGCAAAGGTTTTTCAACTGTGATATATTGTGTTCAAAGCTTTACAAAGACTTCTCTGAAGAAATTTAATTATATGGACTGCAAATTACAAAAACGTTTGGACTGAATTTTTAAAGGACTCTAAAATATTATTTTAACAATTATATAAGTTAATATTTTGCAATTATATAAGTAATTAGTTTAGTCAAAATTTCAGGACTTGTATTTTTTGGTCAAAATTTCAAAATTGGAATTTTTTCAAATTATTTCTCTTCATTTGCTTTAACGCTTTTCCTTTATAAAGGCTTCTTTGTCGCTGCGCCTTTCTTTCTTTGACGGGGGGGGGAATATGTAAGAAAAATGAAGAATATGTCTAAGATTAAATTAACAACGTAAATTTGTCTTCTCAATTCTAAAAATAATAACCTCTCTACGCACTGCGTCATTTCTAGATTGATCCATGCCATATGGCACTTACATAATTCTGATGATGTAAATGGAACTAAAAGTCAAGTAACCAATAATAATTTTACAGAAGTATTAACTATCCAATCAAAATGCATTCTAAACCAAAACTAACTCAGTCTGAATTGGGATTTCACCCTGAACGTAACACACTTGCTCTTTACGCTTCAATCTAGTTGGACTGCTGTCTGCTGCTTTCTTCTTTCTTACTGAAAATTAATCTAAAATGTGAGCTATTTTGAAATAGGCACATTTCATGTGCCAAGTTGATTGTGGCCACAACAAGCGAAAATAAAAAATGAAGATTTAATCTGCCTTCGCCTCCAATTTCCTATTCGTTGTAGATCAACACTTCTACGACGTTAAAATTCCTCCTGGTCATTACTTACTACAGACTTTTTTTTATTATTACATATATATATTATTTTGAGTCTTAACTCAACTGCTCAATTTGTGGACCAAAATTGCTTCAAAAATTGTGTATTTTTCTTTTTCCATATTCCATATTTTAAATCTATATATATTGGAGAATTGAAATATGTATTTTTTCTTTCTAGAAAAGATTTTTTTATATACATTTTATCATGAGAAACTAAGCTGTCAGAAAAATCAATTTCAAATGTTATCACCAAAAGAAAAAAAAAATTTAATAAATTTCAATTGAATTGCAGTTAATTTCTATTTATTACATAATATAAAAAAGTAAAATGCATAAAACTTAAGAAAATATGATGCACTGAGAAAAAATACCTTAAAATGTAGTTTAGTATGATAGAGTTTGAAACAGGCTTCAAACCAAAGTCCGTCTTCACAGTCTTTGCACCAGATTTGTGTTTCTTTGCGATTTTTTCCCCCATTTGCATCTTTTTTTGCATTTACATCTTTCTGTTATCAATCACTGAACGTGTTCTAGCAACCATTTCTGATTAAAAAAAGGTGGCAAACATAGTGAAGTTAGAGTGGTAAGTACCAAGTACCTTCAAATGCCATAATTTAGTGGATGGCTAATGACATCTCTAGGTCAAAACCTAAATTAAACATCTGATACTGTATATAATTTATTTCACTGGTTAAACTGTGAAAAGGCGAGATGCACTCCTCAATAAACAAAGAAAAACAAACACATGTCCCCGAAAATCATGGGATGAGCAAATTTTGCTACATTTCAGTTTCCTGTGGAAATCATGGGATAAGCAGCCAGAGGATTAATGTTTGTTTTCAGAAAGTATGCATGTAATCTAAGTTTCCTATAGCAATAATTAGTTAAAAGAAATATGACAAATTATCACTACGTTGTCACTATTAAGAATTACTTCTAGACTGAGCCATTTTGAATAAAATGTAAAATTTCATATCTGTGTGTTAATTCCATTCAGAATTAATATACAGTGTGAATTCCAAGAAACATTCAAATACAAAATTAAGCAAAAATCAATCTTTTACTGGAGTTAATTTTGCAAAAAATCTGTCAATTTCAGAGGGAAAAAGAATATTGAGTATTAGTTGAAATAAGCTAGTACATGTAGATAGCAATGTATGAGTATTAAGTTCTATAGGTGAAAAACGTTTTTATTTAATTGGTAGAATAATAAAAGATTTAATCATTCATTTTTCTTCAGCGAAAAAACTTCCAGGTATTCTTCATTTCAAAATAAATTAGATATATAAAAATTTATAAAAAAAAATAAAATAAAAGTTGCATATTGAATAATTGTCAGTCGCATAATTTTTTTACTTTTCCTTTTATGTAGCCAAGCGTCTATGCCTAGCAAAAGTGATGCAGAAATATGTGAAAATGATGATATATGTTGTAGTTTTGAAATGTTAAAATGTGACCTTAGCTTCATTTAATTCACTCAAACATCATTATATTTCTTGAATTTTCATGAAGTTAATTATGTTTCAGTGAAATTTTAAAAGTTTAACTTCAGTAATTAAGTTTTATGTTTTTGAACGACATTATTTTATTTCACATTTACTACTATAACATCAATACATATTCTGACTGCTGTATATATATTTAACATATAAAACGTATGAATAATTTATAATTACTATAATTAGTCCTTTACTAAAGATCATTTAGGAAAAGGATTAAAAAAAATAATTCGAAGTACTGAGACAATTAGTTGCAATCAGATGAAACTTCTAATAATTATTTTGGTATATTATATTCTTCATTTGCATAACAAAATGAATTTAAAGAAAGTAGGATTATGAGAGCAAAATTATATCAATAAGTGTAGTACATTTTGCTTTGGAAAAAATTGGAAATTTTGAAAACCTGCAAGCATTGCTTGAAGAAACATTAAATTACTTCTCATTCAAGGATAAATTAAAAGCACCACATGCTGGAAGTCGTCTGGCAAATGTTCAGACTCATAACTGTTTTTGCAATCTCAGGTTGCGAAATGGGGGTGAGGGAAAGAATATGAGAGTTTAAAAGAAACTTTTCTTTAAAATGGAAGAAATTTTTGAGAATGAAGGTTAATGATTTTAAATGGTGGTAAGTTCAATAATTAATAACTGTTAAATAGCTTATCTCGAATTTTTATAGTAATTACTTGGAAACATTTGACTGTTGACACAATAAATAAGTGCACAAAGTCATTCAAAAATATGTTCTGAGTAATAATAATTTCATATTTATTCCATAAAATGAAGAAGCATAGTTGAAAATTAATAGCTTCTCAATATTAAGATTTGTTGCTAGAAATCGTAAATCATCATATTGATCAGTTTTTAGAGATTTCTTATCTTGTCATAAATTCATGTACAAAATCATGGTCTACTTAATACGATGCTAGATATATTGTTTGATGGAAGAAGTATAAAACATCTGAAACTTGAAGCCCACTTTATGTCCAACGTCCCGTGTGATAATTCAACATTCATAAGGAGACATTATGTCCACTTTGACAAATACAGGCTTGAAGGTTTAATACACAGTGTAGAAAATATAGTGTAACTACATTCCTCAAGATTATCAGAAAATTAGTACAATGATATTTTGATTATATGTTTGTCTTTGTCAGTCCATAAAGTTTGTAAAAATTTCCAATGTAAAATTTATTAATTTTAATTGTTTGAAAATTTCATTTACTTTATTTACTAAGATAATTAATGCTGCTAATTTTTCATTTATGTATTTGTTGCTTCTAGATCCTACAAAATTAGCTGTAGATTCTACTGAAGTAAATGATGATGCTCCACAAATCACATTACAAGATATGCTAGATGATTTGAATTTAAATGCAGATGCAACTGGAGAAGAAGGAGGGCCAATGCTTCAATAAAAACTCATAATTATGAAATTCTGTGTCTTAGTTAGCCTTCTAAAAAACACTTTCCTTTTTAGCAATATCTCTTTTTTGGCACATAGCTTAAATTGATAAGGTCTGAATTTTTATTATTTTTACTTATAAATAATTTGGGTATGTTTGCATCACTACCAACTCTCCCAGCTTTTCATCTCATCTCCCAGTAGGTCATCAAATTGTCTAGTTTTTAATTTTTAGCTTTGACTGAGGAAAAAGCTTTCCTAGCAATAAATGAAATTTATTTAAATTGTACAAATTCCATTCCCACATCCCTAGTGACTTTCAACATTATTTTTATGTTAAATTTTATTTGATCTGAATTGCCTTAAAAGTATTGTAGATATTTGTAAAATTTTTATTAAGATTCAATCAATTTTAATATTTGTATTTAATTTTATTTATTTCAGTATATAATACATAGCACATACGTTAATTATAACTTTTATTTTCATTGTCGTTAAAAGTATTTTCATAAATATTAATATACTTAAAATCCGAATCACATTATGAATAATTCACTACCTAAGTCATGTGTTAATAATTTAAACCAGTGTGGGATTATTCTGAAACGGTGCCATCATTGCTGTGAAAAAAACCTTCTAGAAACTTTTTTTTTTACTGGTAGTTGTTTATTATACTGAGTGGGGAAATGCATGTGTATACTATGAATTTTTGTCCTTCTAGCAGATGTTTGAAATATTTAATGGAACGATAAATTGTGAGAAGTTCACAAATATGCACTGTAATTTTGCTGTGTAACGTTACGTGTTTATGGAAAAAAATGTGATTGGTTTCTAGCTACCATTTTCAAATTGTTGTAAAACTGAACCGACTCCCTAATCCTAAACATCTGTGCACAACAAAAAATGTAAGTCTGGGTCAGGCTAAGAGAGAAAAGTTGTTATAGCTTGTTTATGGTTTTCAAATTTCTCAATGGCCTCATCTGTCCAAGTTATTTTCCAATTATCTCTTTTCTTTGTGTCTTTTAGGTAGTCGTGTAAAACAGCTTGAGTGGCGTTTTTAAAAAAACAATGGTAAAAATTAACCATTACGAGAAAGGTTCATAATTGATGAACAGCGTCAGGTAATTTAATTTTAAAAACAGCTTTAAATTTGTCAGGAAAAGGTTTTGATCCCTCAGATGTAATTAGAAAGCCTAAATATTCTAATTCATTAACTCCAAAAACAGATTTAGAAATATTAAGTTTCAATCCATGTTTTTGCAATCTCTCCAGAACTGATTTTAAATGCTTTTCGTATTAATCTTCATTATTTCATGCAATCAAAATATCATCCAAATATGGAAAAACAAAATTTAGTCCTCTAAATACCTCATTAATAAATCTCTGAAAGGTAGAAGATATGTTGCGCAACCCTGGCATTAAATTCATATAGTCCGAAAGGGGGTTTATAATGGCAGTTTTGGGCTCATCATTTTCAGTAATAGGAATCTGAAAATATGCTTTATGCAAATCAGTTTTAGAAAATATGAGTATTTTTTAAAATATGTTTGAAATTGGGGTATAGAATAACGATCTATTGTGCATTCAAGCGTCAATAATCCCCACATGGTCGGAAGGAACCATCTTTCTTTGGAACCATAGGAAGAAGACTGGCCCATTGTGATTTAGAGGGATGAATAATATTTTCTAACATATACTGAAATTCCTGTTTTGTTATTTGTAATCGCTGGGGATACAGTTGTCTAGCTCTGGTATAAACAGGTTGCCCTCTAGTTGTAGTATAATGCTCAACACCATGCTTAAATGTTGATAGTGATAAATTCAGTTTTGTTAAATCTGGATATTGTTGTAATAAATTAGCATATTTAGAATTTGTATCTAGACTACTAATAGCAAGATCAAAAAACAGTGTTGTTACATTGCTTTAAACAGACAGGTTAGTTATTCCATCAATTAATTGCTTTTTATGAATGTAACTTAAAAATTTAATTTATTCAGAAAATCAGCTCCTATAATAGCTTTATCAACTTTAGCTATTATAAACGGAAATTGGAAGCTAAAATGTTAATTCCGTAAGTAGGAATTTCTGTTCCATTTGCTCCATATAATTTTAAATCGTCTACTTTTGTATTATGATTAATTGCAGGAATGACAATAACATCAGCACCTGAATCTACTAAGAACTTCAGTCCCGTGTTTTTGTCCTTCAAAATAAACGAAACTTGCAGATGTCATTGACACCAGCAACAGTAGTAGTCGCTAATCCTGTAGCATTATGGAGTTTTCTGACTTCTCTCACCAAGCACATGGCGAATAACATTTCTCAGGTGGACAATGATCTCCAAATTTAAAATGAAAAAAAAAAAAAAAAAATATTTACCTTTTGTATTAAATCTCTTCTTCAAACGGCTACTACTCCGAAATGTATTCTAGTGATGATATCTAAATCTTGGTCTACAGGAAACATTTATTTGCATTGAATCAATTTTTTGTTCTAAAGCAGCTGTTCTTCCAAATAAAGCATCATCAACATTTGGCAAAGCAGCATAAATTTCTTTTCCGTATTTCATCTCATGACCATCATGACAAATTTTCTTCACTGACAAGAAGAATATTCTTTATAAAATCAGGGATTTTATCCAACCATAAAGATTGTAGCTTTTTACAGAAAATTGTCTGTGGCCTGACTTTTATTTGCTGCAAAATTTAATTAGGTTTATAATCTCAGGTATAATCCAGTAACCAGATGCTGAATTTGCTTATTTTCATTTTCTTTGAACACATTTAAAAGTCTTTCTTTCACCATATAATATTTATTAAATTAATGTCTTTAATTTCGCATATATTTTCAACTTATTTCGTTTCAAGCTGGGATGTCAAATAATTGAATCTAGTCTCTGTGGTTGGGATTCTATTTATTTGAAATTGGGTTTCCCATGCTGAAATAGTGGAATTTTAATGCTTACTCTATTCTCTTCGGCATCTATTAACGTAGTTGCTTCTGCTACATTTTCCGTAGTCATATTAAATGAACAAGTCAAACGCTGCCGGTTTACCAAATATAAGTTCACCTGTTATGAATCCTCAAGTGATACATTATATTAAGATGCAGACAAACTCTCACTATTCCAAGGATGTTTGACTGACCATTTGATCGGCCATGCCGACTAGACGGCAGAACATACCTCACATTTGTACAACAGGTTTTACCAGAGTGAATTCAACCCGTTGCAGCCAACATACAAGGCACAGATATGGTTCCAGCACAGCAGAGCACCACCCCAATGCAGCTTGGACGTGCGGAACACTTTAAACGCTAAATTCCCGGGGCGATGGATTGGTCGGGTTGGACCGTCACCATCGAGATAGATAAGGCCTGCACGCTGAGTTACTACGTCATTGCTAGGGGACCGGTCTTCGCGCAGTTTAGTTTCCTTGCTAAACACTGTTTTCCTAAGCATATTCTATGAAACTGGCATCTCATACTATACATTCAGTCTAAAACAAAATTACAAGCGGCTATATAACTATGTAATGTTTTACAAAACTTATATTACTATGAAATCTTTTCATTTTTCTTTTGTTGTTATTTATTTTCAAGATAAAAGTATTTGAGAAAGGTGTGGTGTTGCTAAAAGGAAACCATTTTTTTAAAGGAAAAATTGGTTTTAAAATTGAAGTAACAAAAATTTTTACTTTTCTGCACTGTCTTTGTGTCTCTTTCGCTGATTCCCACCTCGGATCAAATTTTTTGTTTCACCTACTATTTTAACAAAATGCTTGATAGTGGGAACACATATTTCTCCTTCCATAATTATTGCATATTTTTATTTGTATATATCATATTAATGCATTATAAAACAACAAAGAAATGAAAGAGGCTACTTAATATTTAGACTAACATTTAAATGTTTTATATCGGTCAGAAATTTAACTTACCTTACGTTTTAAACAAACTGATTACATGATACTAACAAGTATAAAATTGAACAGAATCTAAATTAGCTAAATGTATGCATTTAAGTTTCACCACGATAAAACGATCTTTAATGATTTGCAAAAAGCATTGATATTTAAATTTAAGAAGAGTACACTCTGTTAAGAATCAAATTTACTCAGTGTTTGATATTCTACATATTATGCAATAAAATAAGTGTTATGCTTTTAACGCCTTAGGACAGTTACTTCATATAAAATTAAAGTTTCAAATTAAAATAATTAATCATTAATTATGTTGACAATTTTTATATTACTAGTCTTAGTAACTGTTACAAGGCATGATCCTTTAGATGTCGAACTTAGAACTGGTCACATGATAATAACAAAAAAGCACTGATATTTAAATTTAAGAACACAATACTCTGTTAAGAATCGAATTAACTCAGCATTTAATATCCTACATATTATGTAATGAAATAAATGTGATACTTTTAACTCCTTATCACAGTTATTTCATATAAAATTAATTTAAAATAAAAATAATTAATCATAAATTTTGCTGACAATTTTTCATATTACTAGTCTTAGTAATTGTTGCAAGGGATCATGTCAAAAGTAAATATAAATTTATCCCCTTAAATCATAATGAATAAAAATATACAAGTTATAAACGCCAACAAAAAGTTTACAAATAAATATGCAATAAAATAACTGATATTTTTTAAATGCAATGGAATATTTTCCAAAATATAAATACCTATTTTAAATATTTACTTTCTGTAATGTTTGCAGTTTTCTTTTTAAACAGGGTTTTCTATAGTTATCATTTCTTTTACAACAGTAATTCTTCAGTAAAATGTTTACGCACACCCACAAAATTTGTTTCATACAATATTCAGCAGTATGACCTTACTCACATATATCAATTGAATTAAGTAATTGTAGTCTATTTATAACAGAAAATGAAAGAGTCACCGCAAAATTTCGTTGATTTTGAACTTTTAAAAATTCACTTTCGTATTCCTCAGAAAGAAGTTTTTGAACTACTATATAGCAGTGCACAATATTCACAATGTATGGATGAGGATACTTTAAACATCCTCGATCCATTCTTGAAATTAAACGATATGTATCTTCGCATATCAGTTCTTTATCAATTGAAAACTGCGACATACACGATGAACACTTCTGTTTTTTGCATATGGCGTAAGCACAATATCCTGCAAAGTATGTTAAAACGAGCATTACACTTTCGATGCCTAAAATATCCTCATTGGTTACATCAATATTTAAATAATTAATTACTTCATCTTCCTTTTCGCATGAAGATGCAGCATTAAACTCATCAATAGGAATTGGACCAAAAGTTGCAGATTTTAGTGAAAAAGTGTTTTGCAATCTGAGTTTTGACTCACATTCAAATGTTTGCCTCACTGATACATGATATTGAGATCCTGCTAAAAATCTATACTTCCCGAATCTCTCTTCTAAAGAATCAGTTTGTATTTTTCCACAGAGAAAATATTTCATTTTCAGTTCTTCAATACAATACTCCTTCATTTCCAATAAAGCATGAGTTGTGTGGGTAAGAGCATGATGAGTTTCTTTCGTAAAATTCCCTGTCGTGCATCCCATACTTTTCCAAACATTGAGCCAATTCAAAAATTTACTTAAAAACTTAGCATTTTCATCGTCAGGCAAATTAGTTAATGAATTCATATTTCCATTTCTTAGTCGTATTCCTTTATGGGGACTTTTTACATTTATAATGCACCACCAAACATTAATTATTTTAATAAAATTTCCGGTTTCTTTGGCAAATTGCAGATTCTTTTTTTCTTCTAGTTCTATTAGGGCATTAACTACATGTTCATTAAAAACCTGCAGTACGAGTTTCACATTCTGCCTCTCTAAATTCGATGGGTTAAGAGATTTAAAAGTCAAAGAGCGATTAAATGTAACTAAATTATTCTTTTCAGCTTCATATAGTTTTTTGAGAGTATGAAAAGATGCCGTTTTCAAAATAATATTATTTTTAAATGTCTCAAAATCTGGATATTGAAAGCACTGATTTAAGTTTTTCTGACTCAGCCGGTTATTTCGTATACATTTTAATATATGTACTGCATCAATTACATAAAATAAAGGTCGGTCTGCTTTCAATGGATGAGGATAAACGATACTCAGTTGTGGAGGATTTGAGAAATAACACATAGCTTTACGATTGAGTGAATTATTGTCACTTACAACACATATCACGAAAAATCCTATATTCTCTAATCCTGTTATAATCTTTTGAAGTATAAAGTGCAATATATCGGCTGTTATGGTTTTCACAGGCAAAATATGCACAACATCTTTATACTGGGAAAGTAAGCTCTGGATCATAAAAACATGAGCACTTGTTGCTGCATCCTTAGTGTTAAAAGAAGAGCCAACAATATTACCGCCTCTGAAATCTAAATATGGTTTAATATGAATTTCATCCATCATTAGAGAAACAATTCTTTCATGAGGTTGAAGTTCCACAAATTTCTCTCTCTCGCATAATGAAGGAAGTTTGCTTCAAATTGCTCTTTAAAGGGACTTGCATTAAATTGAGTACAAATTTTTCTAACAGTTGCTGGATGCGGAAGAATTATATTTCCCGAATGTCGTAAAAACTTATACGCGTGAGGAGATATGGAATGCAATAAAGTTGAAAATACTAACATTTCTGGTGAGTATCGCCGTTTAACTTTATTGCCCGAGAAAAGTGAAACTTGTTCGGCCAAAAAAATTAATAACAGTTCATTCAGTTTAATAAGGCCCAATAATTCCAAAATTGACTGAACATCATTTTGAGCTACAGGTATTAACATAAACTTTACACCATGTAGTATTTCCTGGAGGTTTCTGATATCTCCAACTTTCACCGGAAAGTTAACTTCTTTACATGATTTTATTGCAGCATTACCAATAAATGCTGAGTCACTTGAATCATATTTAAGAATAACAGCAGCTTCAATAACTGGTGCTGCTTGAGTATTAATATGAATAAATAATGTCTCATCTTCCTTTCTGATTATAGACCAAAATAACGGGATTTCCTGAGTTTCTAAGCACTTTAAAAACTTTGCATATGTCGAAAACATGTACTTTGCTTCTTCTGCTTTCGTTTTCATACTTTCCTGTAGAGCCAAATGCAGCTGCTGATTTTGTAATCGTACACTTTTATCATGCGGAGATTCTCGATTTTGTTTCTAATAGGATAAATATGCAGGACACCCCGGAAAAAGAGATGGTATTGCGTCTTTTGTTAATCGAGAACGTGAAAGCGGTGCACTTATTTTTTTTCCAGAGGATGGATCATATAGCACTTGTCTCCCTCTCAATATCTTCTCGCAAACTTTTGAAGCTTTCGTTAATTTAAAATTGCTCCTAGGTATAGCTTTAAGCCATTTCTTCTTTAAAATTTCATTAGATGGAAAGCCGTAGACTCTCACACGAGGACCATTGTCATAGTTTCCTTTACAGCCAGGAACAATACAACGGGAAAGCATAATGAGGATAACATAATTTTGCACGAAAAATGTATCACTAAGCAATTAACTTCAAAAAGCAATGAATAATGCTGAAATATTAATTAAACTAACGAAGTCTATGCATTTACAAGAGCGCGTGAACTATGTCTAATAGCGTTAAGAGGCAGCTGGACAAACAATGCGAAGAACATTTATTGGAGTGTCACTGTGTAAGTTATTGCGGAGGGTCCCTTAACCGTGACGTCACAAACTAGTTTCGATTCAGAGCGAAGGCCTTATCTATCTCGATGGTGACGGTTGGACACCCCACTTGGCCGCCACGCTCACCCGATCTCTCCAGTCTGGACATTTTCCTTTGGGGCCATTTGAAATTTCTCGTCTACGAAAGCGCATCACCTCCGACGAGGACATAGTTTCCAGGATCTGTTGCTGCCGGCGCCGTCCGAGAAATGTCAGGTGTGTGGGAAAAAGTGCGCCGGTCGATATGGCACAGGTGTAACCCCTGCATTATCGCAGGCGATCGCTCTTTTGAGCAGCCACTGTAACTCTGCTACACGTTCTATCGATAAAATTATTTAGTACCTCCTGCATTCGTTTGGTGTTTCGTGCGACAGTAACGTATTCCTCCTAGCGGCTCATCACCTGCTCTCCGTCTATGCATTCTATGGTGAAACTTTTATAGATGTTCCCTATCAATCCTTAAATTTTTTCAAATGAGTTTCGAAGCATACTATATGCCACTATAGACACAATTTTCTATAGTGGCATAAGCGAATGGATGGGTTTTCCAAACTAAGGCCTGTCATCTCGCCTTCTCTCTGAGAGCAAGTGCAGCGGATGACCTTCAGGCTAGTCCAAAAAACTAAAAGCTAGACTTCGCAACTCAATGCGGAGCGTTGGAGCTGCGCTCTGGGGAGAAATGTTTAAAAAACTACATCAAGCTTCAATTAGCCATCAACAGAAGCCCGCTGAAACACTCCAGGAGCTCGCCATGAATGTTGAAAGGTTGTCTCATCTCGCCTTATGAGTGGCCGACAGAAAAAAGAGAAATCGGGTCCCTAAATCCGGGATCCTGAAAAGCAGAAGGCTCCGCGGAAGGCAAGGATTTAAAATGCCATAAAATTCGAGGCAACCCAGCAATCAACTCGTAGAAATTGCTACTCAATCAGAGCTGCTCTAGTCCAGGAGCCAATGAATTAAGTGACTGTTCGTCTAGGCGATTTAGCCATACATGTCAGTGGCTTGAGACGTAATAGGAGTGACAAGAAATCGACTCTAAAGTCATAGAACTGCGGTGTTGAAGGCCACGTACAAGGAAATTGGAGAGCCTTAGAGCACGGAAGCAAAAATCGCTCTCAGCCAGAAGGAGGGGAATTAATTATTGGCTATCTCGTGCGGCGGAGGTTGCCAGGAAATGAGACGCTCTATTTCAAAGAACTTCGGATTTCTGCAATGAATGGCTGCAGTAATCGTCTCTATATCACAGTACAGATCAACGGGGTTCCCTGCAATATGACTATCGATACAGGATCATCCGAAATGATTCGGCTCAACAACTGGAAAGTAAACTCATTTGGACGCCTGCCTGCTTTACACTCCAGACTGTGTCCAGCGAGAAGACAGACGTCGGTGGAAAATTAAAAGTTAACATCACGCTTGGAAACGCCGCCTACCAACACATGGGATATATGGCGGAAATTACGGATCCTTGCATACTCGGATTGGACTTTCTAGGGAAAAAATAACGAATTGCATTCTGAATCTGAGGATATAGCCCTATTCGGCATTAATGATGAAAGAATTTAATATGTCTACAAAATCATAGCTTAAGACGATATCACAATACCACCAAGAACAGAATTTCTACTTCCTGGATCTATAGCCGAAAGCCCAAATTTCCGTTGCAGTGTAATGGAAGATCCCAGGAACTATGACACCCCGCTAGGAGTGCTAGTAGCCTCTGAACTCGTCGACTTATCGAGGACAGTTATCCTGGTGAGAGTTGCTGACGTCAGCGATAAACCGAAAATCATTAGGAATGTGAAGTGGTTGCAACATGCACTCCAGTAACCAGCGAAACGAAACAGTAACCCTCCAGAATCCGAGTCTTCGGACAGCGTTACATCAGAGTTATTGCAGAATGCACAATTATGGACGAACAGAGGAGTGCTGCCGATGGTGTCATTCAAGAACTTCAAGATATTTTCTCCCGCTCATCTTCTGGCATGGGTCGAACCAGTTTGGCACAGTATCGAATCGATATCGAGGATCATCCACCAATCAAGCAACATCCAAGACATGTACCGATTGCTAAACTGAAGGAGATGGGGAAACTTTTAAAGGATATGCAAGAAAGCGACGTTATCGAGCCTTCAGAGAGTACATGAGCCTCTCCCATCGTCCTGGTCAGAAAGTAAGTCGGTTCAACTAGGTTTTGCGTTGACTACCACTGTTCAATTGAGGTTACGAAAAAAAAGACAGCTACCCTCTTAGTGGAATCGACGATATTTTGGACACTTTGTCTGGAAGCAAGTGGTTTTCAATACTTATTTAAATATTGTATATTGGAATGTAGAGATGCACCCTTATAACCGAGAAAAGACGGAATTTACTACCAGATAAGGACTTTGGCATTTGAAGGTGATTTCGTTTGGATTATGTAATGCATCGACAAGATTCGAACGCCTCATGGAAACCGTGTTAAGATGTTTTTCCCACGAAGCCTGTCTGATGATTCCCGGCGATGATGATGTCATCATCGATGACATGGCGGGGTGACATCATATCGCCGGGAAAAATTTTGAAGAACATTTAGAAAAATCTTAGAAAGGTGCTTTAGAAACTGATGGAAGCCAATCTAAAGTTCTGTCAAATGTAAATTATTCGAACAGAAAGTTACCTACTTCGGACATGTGATCTTTGCAGAAGGTGTGTATATAGGTCCAAAAAATTGTCAGCAGTTAAAGCAACAAAAATGCGCATCAGCTGAGAACTTTCCTGGGGTTTTGCACCTACTGCACTACTATATACGTGAAGGACTTTTCTTCAGTCGCAAGACCCCTTCATAAGCTGACGGAGAGCGAGCAAAAGTTCTTATGGACGAAAGAATGTGAGTGTGCAATTAACAACCTGAAAGAAGCTTTAACATATGCTCCAATCCTGAAGTATCATCAGCTCGACAAACCATTTATTCTCGACACGGATCCAAGCAATCAGAGTGTATCCATATTGTTTTGTCCCAAGAAATAAACGGTCAAAAACATGTCGCGGACTACTGGAGCAAGTGTCTATCTCTATCTGAACCGAAGAGGAGTTGCTGTGTCACCAGAAAGAGTTGCTTCCCATAGTAAAAGTCGTAGAACATTTCCATCATTATCTCTATGGCACAAAATTCCTGCTACCCACAGATCGTTGATCTGGCTCTTAAATTTCAAAAATCGCAAAGGTCAAAGAGCCATGTAGATACAGAGACTCTAGGAATATGACATAACTATCCGTCATTGGAAAGGATCATCAAATGAAAAATCCGGTGTCCTGCCTATAAAAGCCTGCTCAGAAAGCTGCCGATATTGTTCAAGGGTGAAAGCAAAATACGAGCTGCTTAATCTGATTGTACGTCAAGTTACGAATTCAACGTCATCTGACCCAGACTCATAGAATGAAGAAGATGTCAGGAAAGGCCAGTTGGACGACAGCGACAAACCGATAATTAAATTAACAGAATCTTCGAACAGAAAACCTACCTGAGAGGACATTTCGATGTATATTTCAACGACAAAACAATACTGTGATCTCTGGGACTCACTCTACATTCGAAACGTCACCTTGTACCGGAAGTTCGAATCGGATGATGGAAAGCCACTCCGATTGCAGTTGATACTTCCAAAATTCCGTATCCCGGTAGTCCTTAAAGAACTACATAGCAGCCTTGCAGGAGGCCACTTCGGAATAATGAAGATTTTGCCTACCATTCCAGAGTACATCTACTGGACTAAAGAAAGCTATGATGTGCAAAACCGTTGCCAATCTTGCTATGATTGTACGGGTTGGAAAGGACCAAAGAAACGCAACCGAGGGAAGCTGAAACGTTACTACGTAGGAACACCTTTTAACACATCGCCTTTGATATTCTGGGTCCTCTGCCAACAACCACTGATGGCAACAAATACATCATGATTGTCTTTGATTACTTCATTAAGTGACCTGGAGTGTATTCTATACCTGATCAAGAGGCTGTCATGGTTGCAGAAGTAATGATACAGTACTGGATTTCCAAGTTCGAAGTGCCTCTTCTGTTACATTGCGATTAAGGAAGAAATTTTATCTCGACTGTAATCAAAGAACTCTGCAAGCGGTATCGACAAAAGCCAAAGACATCTCTATATCCCCAGTCAGACGGCATGATAGAGGACTTTAAATCGAACTTTGCTTAATATCCTCTCGTTGGTAGTTTCCATGAGTAAAAGGACTAGGACAAGAAATTGCCACTCTTCTTACTGGCCTATCGCAGTGCTATCTGCGAGAGTACCGGCTATTTTCTGTCGTAGCTGCTCTTCGGTCAGGACCTTCGTCTGCCTTGTGATCTCTTGTTTGATCGCCCTCCGGATGCGCCTTCATCGCTCGAGGAGTACATTCAAGACCTTCTGGCACAGTTTGAAGTGATATACAATTTTCCACGAGAGCGAGTAACTTGAAGACCGAGAAGATGAAGACCCCATGCAACATGAGAATACAGGAATTCGTTTCAACAAAAGTGACAAGTAGTGGGTGTGGAATCCGATTCGACGGAAAGGACTCTCTTTTAAACTACAGTCGCCTTTGGAGGGTCCTTACGCAGTACTAAACAGGTTAAACGACGTTGTAGTTCGGATCCATAAGTCATCAAATGCTAAACCCAAGCTCGTTCATTACGGCAGGTTAGCCCCTTACTATGATCATAGTACGTGCTCGTCAACGTGTATATCATGCAAATAGTTGAAAGGCCATGATCCTATTTGTATGTCAATTTGTAATTTTATGTATCCAGTTATTGATTTAGTATTTGATTTGTTATTTTCTGAAATTATTGCTTTAATATTTTACTGTTTTTTTCTTAGTCGTGAGTATGCCTTCCTGGCTAGGGATTGTGCTGTCTTTGGATTGTGCTCTCTGGACGTTTAGTCTTTGGAAAGTTGGCATTGATAGGCATTTTGTACATAGATAGGTAATTTTAAGTGCAATTATATATCAAATTGCTGTCCTTTTCTGTGCACTGTAATATGAAAGAAATCTCGAGTGGGAAGACATGCCGGAAAAGTAAGACTACAGGGGCAAGTTTGTTTAACATTGAGTAAATGGATATCTCGGTAATTTGGCGATATATAGCCAAGCTGGCAACGGTTTTGGCGACTATTTTTCGTGGCCAAATGTTTCGGCGACATTTTGGTCCGGTATTAGAATTGAATAAATATAATTGATCACTGTATTAAAATTGTATTAGCTGCAACCGTAATTTGACCGTCAAATTGCCTAGTGCTGGCGGTGAGACGCTGTGATCAGGAAGATGGAGGCAACATCTTAGCATAGCTCCGAAATTTTTTAATCTATGTATTAATAAATGCTCATCTCCCTAAACAATTTTATTGCACTTTTACTCTGCAATGTCTCGTCAATCAACTGAAGATTCTCTTCAATCAAACGA
Organism: Stegodyphus mimosarum; assembly: GCA_000611955.2. Classification (NCBI taxonomy): domain Eukaryota; kingdom Metazoa; phylum Arthropoda; class Arachnida; order Araneae; family Eresidae; genus Stegodyphus; species Stegodyphus mimosarum. The sequence goes on along the minus strand of KK116803.1, from coordinate 1,980,289 downwards.
AAGAAGGAAATCCTTATTTTCGTCGCTTTTGATTTTCTGCAACAAAAGAAGAACTGATAAAACATTCAGATAATTATCCGTCTTTTCTCTAAACTAAATCTAATCTACGGATATCCTTCTCGCCAAACAAGGGAGAAACATCTTATTATGGTATATCAGAATGTGGGTGTCATCTGATGACGTATTTCCTCTAGGGAGAAGCCCATGATAGAGCTACTAGTAGAGCTTAGCCTTAGCTACTAGAGTATCCTTTATAGTAGCCTTAGCCCGTGATACTTTTCCCCTGCTAAGAGATTTTTCATAGTAGCCTATCGGGGTAGAGGAGCCTTATATCGGGGTACGTGTTTACAAAATATTGTTGAGTTTGCAATGTTTCCTTGTTAACGCGGTATAACAATGTGTGTTAATTTAAGATTTCCGTTTTCATTTGTTTTGCTAGGCTTCCCTGTACTCGTCGATGTTCAGAAATTATTTGTTCCCATCCCCTAGAGTTTCTATTTTTATCTGTATTTACTCTTAATGTAAGAGCAAGTTCTTTGGTAAGAGGGCATAAAAACTCGTATAGAGGTGCACCAAAATAGGATCCGTGTGTTTGTAGTGTAAGTTAAACGTCACAATTATTATAGGTTCGTAAATTTTACTAATTGTAGGAATACAAAAATGTATGAATCTGTACTCCTGCATATGATAATGTACTAGTGTATCTGTGGAATGTACTGGTTCGCAAACATGAGAAAACTCAAATAATTGGTAGTATGTGAGCATTGTGAAAATCTTAGTCGAAACTATGGTTTATAAAATTTGTTGCATGAAATACAGTGGATCACGTTTGTTTTCCGACACTTATATTTTTTAAATTCATTTTTGTACTGTTCTGTTATCGGGACCGGATATGTATGCGCATGTATCTGTGTATGTGCATATATATATGTGTGTATATGTATACACATATATTCGTACTTATATATATATATACACATGCATACATGAACATATTCATCCGTCCAAACGTGCCTTAATTCATACATTTCTGGACCTGGTGCTAGTCCTGATAACAGAACAGTATCTTCATTTGCATAGATCTTGTACTAAATATTGAATTACAGACTTCAAAATTTTTCATGATATATTATTTTTTCTTAGTTTTAAGCCTTGCTTGTTGTAAAATAAATATCAATTAAAATATTCCTTTCTATCAAATAAGTTGTCCAAAGAGTATTAATCAGTAATTCCCATAATAATTCAGGCACTTCATATTTTTGTTGAGCTGTTTCAGTTAATGGTGTTCCTTGCTCTAATTTTTTTTGTTTTGGATGAAAATATGGTGGATCCTGAAAGTACAGTTACAAGCTTCAGTGAAATATTGCTTTGTTCATTAATAAAAATTAATACTTGAGAATGAGAGTTTTTTAATAACATCTATACATTTCCCTTAGTAAAACCATATAAGTTATTTTTATGAAGAAAGTAAATTTTTTTTTTTGAAAATCAGTAATCAGAAAGTAACAGAAAAGTTACCTCACAAAAATCTTCATACATTTATACACATAAAGAAATCTGCACATATTGGTAAATATTGTAATCTTTCTATTAGCTAGTATTTTGTAGGACATCTTGCAGCATTTATGACAGCTTTCAGATGTCTGGGCATAGAGTTCACCATTTTTTTTTTTTGTAATATCTACATCAATATTCCTCTGTTCTTCCATCTTTCCTGTTTTTAGTTTGGTTTTTATGTTGTGTCTTAGTACTCCAACCTTTAATTCTATCAGATTTTAATCTATTGATTGGAGTGATGTTTTAACTAGGAACACAGGTATGGGTAATTCTAGATGCACCAAAGGAGAACATTGAGGACTGTGTGCATAGAATTGTTATTCTGATGAAAAAAATAAAATTGTTTCAAATACCCCAACTTTGGGTGGATAATTTTAAATTATCTTTCAAAATATTTAAATAAAGAGCATGGTTCATTATGTCATTAATAAATACTAAATTACTTAATCATGATGCTGACGTGCACCCACACACAAGGACACCTCCATTGCCATTCTTTACTGTTCATGTTCTTGGGATTAAGTTCTTAATTTTTTCTTCTCCGTATAATGATATGCCCATCAGAATTAAAAATGCTAAATTTGCTTTCATCTCCAAATAAGACATGGTTCCAATACGCTTCGAGCTTATTTACCATTGATTTTACAAAGGAAAGAATAAGCTTCCTATTTTTTGCAATTTGCAATTACAGGACATTTTCTTCGAGTAGAAAGCCCATGTAATCCATCTGATCTGATACTTGTCAAACAGTCGCAGGTGAAATTGAATTAGAAAAAGGTTCAGTAAATTCTGAAAAAACCTTTACAGCACTCATGCATGGATTTTTCACAGATTTTCTAACTATAAATCTCTGATTACATTGAGTTAACTTTGCCAGAAGACATGCTTCATACTTTATTTCAAATCCAGTTTTCTTCTTTAGAGGGTTTTATAACATATTGCATCACAGAATTAGATAAATTTACTAATTTAGCAATATCTCGGATCAATTTTTAACCCTTATGATGAAAAATGATCAGTTTCAAATGATACTTGTTATTTCCTTATGGCTACGACCCATTTTTAAATATTAAGTAAATTGTAATGAAGTAAGCAAGCAAGGAATAAAGCTGAGCAAAGTTTTAAACGTCATCAAAGTGCAAAAATAATAATAAAAAATAGTAGCAGATGTTTTTGTTTATGAAATTTTACGAAAATGTTTTGGTGTACGATGACTTTTGTGGTGTGTTTTATCAATGCCTCCTTATATTTTTCAGCTGTAGAGAAAGGAGATAAATCAGAGTTAAAAGAAGTTTAGTTTTATTCAAAATCGCATGGAGATGATATGAGAAAATATTGGGCTTTATATTCAAATTGAGCTTTGAGCTACAGCGCTTTTTCTACAAATTCTTGAAGTGTACAAACACTTTTGGGAGCCTCTGTACATCATAAGAATTATCATCTGCATTTGAAAATCATTACTTGTTTAGAAAAATATATTATTATTTCTGAACTGGGCTCAAATGCACTTTAGCCCACTGCTTGGCCGCGATTGTTTTTGAATGAGCAATAAACGCGCCAACATGGGTAACTCCGTATATCCGCGAACATGGCTGACTGGGTATTTTGAAGCTACGGAAACATGTAGTTTTCACGCATGCGTATTTCCTATTTTATAAGAACGGTTTTATTGGTAATGTGAGATGACGTAGCGGTTTATTCGAAATTCTTACGTGTTAATTTAAGTAGTTATTTCAGTTGTCGTTGTATTCTTTGAATGCGGTGTTGTTCTGTTGAGTGTTTGCTATTTTCGTACGTATATTTCGCTAAATACCAAGTCGCTATGAATTTAGCTGTGATGCTGAGAGAGGTAAGTGAATGTACATGTACATTTATTACTTTATTGGAAGTACAAGGGAAACGTGATTGATTGGTGTATGAAAGCTGGTTATTTTGTTGATTTGTGCACATTGCCTACATTGTGCAATTCGCTGATGTTTTTTTTAAGTTAAAACGGAACGGTGTGTACATGGTATTGTTTGTAATTTTAATGCCCTTTTAAAAAAAAATTCCTTCTTTCTCGGATGCCATTTTGGTTGTTTTCGCGGAGCGTGTCGGGAAGGTTATGTAACGGCATAAAATGTGTAAGTATTACAACATAAAATGTAAATAATTAATTTAAAGGTAACTGACAAATATTTTAATGATCGTAATGTTCGTTTTGCATATTATTTTATTATATTTTTGTGGCAACAGTTTCCATACTAATTTATGGTTTACAATTCTATGTTTTGTTTACAATAGGTTTTCGCGGAGCGTGTCGGGAAGGTTGCAATTAATTGCAAAGACGTTTCGCAGAAACGCGCCGAATTGGCGATTTTCAAAACATCGCCAAGCAGTGGGCTAAAGCGCATTTTCACCCTGAACTGAACATGGAAATTCACTACGAATTGGCGACCAATTTCGTTAGAAATTTAATAATTCTTCTTGTTAAACATAATAAAAGTATTCAAAATATCTAAAAAGTCCCTCATGTAAAGCATTTCATTATCAATGATGTTATGAAATGATGGAAATTGTATTCAGCCATTGAAAACGCACTGAAGTCTAGATTGCATTCCAAGCTAACACCAAGAAATCACAGATTTATTCCTTGAAAAATCAAAGAAGAGTAAAAAATTAGTATTGTAAAATGTTCAGAAGATTTAGAAGAAGGCTTTGCAATAAGTGTTAATTCTGAAGCTTTTAGAAGAATCATTTAGTTAGTAGTAGGTTCATACTAGTAGGTGATCAGGAAAAAAATTCTTTGTCGGCAAGAAAACAAGGAAAATACTCCTGGTGGTTGCAAAAGCCAAAGTAAGCAAAGTGTTACCATATTGAAGCAATGGAATATTTTCAGAAAAGTCAAAATTTAATATATTTCAATCAGACAGACAAATTAATGTACAGCAGAACTGAATTAAGAATTGAATTCAAGAAACCTATTGCCTTCTGCTGTTATACTATTGCATGGGGGTAGAGACTTAATGGTGTGGGGATGTCTTGTTGCCTTTGGAATAAAAGATTTAGTGCTCATCGAAAATAATATAGATGAGTATAAATATATGAATATTCTTAATGAAAACCTGAAAGCATCTGCTAAAAAGCATAAAATACAAAATATTTTCAAGTTTTGTCAAGGTAATGATTTTAAAAATACAGCTTCAGATATTCACTTGTGGTTATTTATACAAACGGTTTTGTATAAATAACCACACAAAACATCAAAATGTTCTCCATGCTTAAATCATATCAGACATACAAGGAGTGAATTGAAGAAAAGAATAAGAAAACATTTTTCTTTATAATTTCTTCTAAATGCAATTCTAACATAGGAATAGAACAAGTAAACTAAAGGTTACCTAAAGAAGTATTTAATGTCCTGCAGTTTTTATGCTTTTATTAAATATAAAAGGTTTGTTTAAAGTGTTCAAACTTATGCTAGTTCATTTTTAATAACTTTTTTTTAACAAAAAATGTTTCGAATAACATTTTCAAAACAGTCAGGTTTCAAACTAGATGATCTATAGTATGAGATTTTAAACTAGATGATATATAGTTTTATAAGTTTGGTAAACAGTTTGATAAGTTGAGAAACACTTTTTTTGGAAAAAAAAAAATCTGCTTTATTTCTCAACCTAGTCTCCATCAAGAGCCATCCATTAAGTTCAGTGAGTTTTTAATATTTTAGTACCGTTAGAAAAGTAGGCTGTCTCAAAGCCTCGAAATTCTGATTTACAGCAACACTGACTTGAATTTCTTTTCACCAAGTCAAGTTTTTAACTTTGGCAATGGACAGAAGTCTCACTGGGCCAAATCTGGAAAATAGGGTAGGTAAGTAATCAATTCATAGTCTAATTCGTGTAATTTTGAAACTTCAGCAGTTGGCTATTGGGATGATCTCTGTCTTGATGGAAAGGCACTTTTTTGCATGCTAATCTTGGCCATTTTTTAGCTGTTTTTGTCAAATGGTCCAAAAACGTTGCATAATATTCTGCTGTTAAAATCTTATCCGTCTGTAAATTGTCAGTTAGGATAAATTAAGAAAACAAGCCAGCTCGATGAAATAGAAGGCTATTACTGATTTTTTTCAAAATGTCTGATATCCTATGTATACTGTTCAACACCTCATTTGTATTATACATATGTGCTTTCAAATTTTTATGCATCATATTTAGTACTACATGCATATCTGAACATTTGAATGTACACGTTTTATATTTATCGCTATGTACCCATAAATTCTGATGTTAAACTCCTTATAGGATACTTATATATTAATGCAACTACATTAGTAGAACTCATCAAATTTTCAGAATGTGCCAAACTCTGGAAACCATACATATAAGCATTTTGCGAACAACCATGCTTATAACATCCTTCAATCAAGTGCTGCCATCTGCCATTTTCATATGAGTTCTTTTTTATTGCATTGCAAGTTCCAATGGTTTTTATAAACAAATTGGGATGTTTTTTGCCTTAAACTTAGTTTTAAAATATGAACTTGTGGAATTTGCCAGCAATGGCAGAAAGTTCTGTAAAATTTCTGCAAGAATATAGAATTTTGTTGAAAATTCTCTAAAGGGAACAATGAGGAAATTCATTTCCTCAATAGCTGGCCTTGCCGACAGTTGCACAAAGCCGAGTGTTCGCAATTTTGTAATTTTTTTTAAGTGAAAACATATCGTTGTGTACTTTGGGAGACTGACCGGAAGAATGTCAGTGTTTTATTTTTTAAATGAATCATTATTTAATTAAATAATAATTTAGATTTTGTATTTAAATTGCTATAGTATGTTTTCATTTCATATGTTGATAATATTTACTGACTTAAAATAAATATGGATAGTTGAGAAATCTTTCTAAAAAAAGGTACCAAAACCACCAACTTGCATCCAATAAGTTAACTTTTACCTTTTTATCTGTGAAACATTGCCAAATTGCATCAAGGCAGTTATGTTAATACCTAAGTACTCCTAATGGTATGTACAAAGAGACTATAGTATTAAAATTTTCTTTGTATTAGTCCCTATTATCGGAGTTAGCCCCAGTCTACATTAGCTCGGGTATTTGGGGTTCTTCTGTATAATATGATTTTAAAAGAATTCATTTTTATTTTAGCACGCACTAAGTTTTCATTTAATATTTGTTTTGTATGCAAAATTTTCACAATATCTGAAAAATGAAAATAGAGGTTTGTAATCTCTATGAAATGTCTTATTTATAAGGATAAAGGACTTGTAGCAACTGGGTTCTTGTTGGGAATTTAAGTTCTTAGGAGGAGAGGAAAGGGAAAGCAAAGTCACACAATTTGTGATTTCTCTTTGTTGCATTCTCTCTTTGTATACTGGGATGGGGGATAGAAAAATTGGTTGTTGTCCATTGGTCTTGCACAGTTCGTACATCCATAAGACCTCCTTCAATCAAATTTTGTGCACCTGGTACGCTAGCATGCATTTACATTGTGTCATTTTGTTTTATCTGTTTTGTATTTAATTTTTGGCTTTGCAATTTATTTTTAGTTGAACATACTCATTATGATAATTTATTAGATTATCCAAAAGTCATAATACATTTTTACTACAGATGGCACTAATTGAATTTTCAGAAGTACTAGAATCATTCACACTTATATTGTTGTTAAGCTGTTTGCTTATTGACAGTTCTAGTTTCATTCTTAAAAAATTTGATTGAACTTTTGATTTTGATTTTAAAAAATTGGTTGAACTTTGGAGATTTTAAAACAAGCAGAAAGAATTATTGAAAGGTCAAACTGTGCATTATTGTCATATTTTACTGCTTTATTTCTAAAAAGGGAAGAATGTATGTGAAGCTTGTGGGAAATTGCTTAAAGTTTATGATGGCAATGTTCTACAAGGACATCAGTGCTAATAATGTTTCATGAAATTTTTCATAACTGATTTTGATCTCGACAATGCTTCTTTGAAAAATAAGCCAGGCGAGGTTGATGATGATAATATGAAAGTATTGATCGAGTCAAATTCAGATTACATGACATCAGAAATTGCAGAAACCTGAAAAATCCATCATTCATTATTTACAGTGAAAAAGCTGAGATGTGTAAAGATACATAAAAGTCAATAGTGTGCAAGTTGTGTGTGATTTTATATGAAGGGAACTAAATACAAAGAAATATTGCAATTCTTTGTAAAATGATCACTTACAGGCAATAATGATGGTAATCTTGGAGAAATGATTTTTTTTTTTTTGTGTGTGTGTGTGTCTGTGTGTGTTTATGTTCCTAGAAATACTGGTCACATTTGGAAGTAGTCTTCCTAGGGAGATATTCATCATGACAGGATTTATTATATTTTGTATAGAAAGATGGTTAATATGCTTTGATAAATTTATGAAAATCAGGTAAGGATGGAAAATCAAAATAATCATAAATAATAAAAATTAAATTTTTTTTATTATTTATGATTATTATTTAAAAAATTTTATTAAAAAAATAAATAATTTTTTTTAGTCTGATAATTGTTATAAAAAATAAATAATTAGTTAAAAACATCAGATCTCAGAAGGGCATAAGGCTAGTAAAACAGATTACTTCTTAGTTTGCATATCCTTAATCGTTTTGAAATTATATAATATTCCACTTTGAAATGACAGATACAATTCCTCATGCTTGTACAAATGAGAATACGTGAAATAGATCTAACTTTTTCAATTATTTTTGTGTCTTTTGAAAACATATTACTGACAAACAGGTGATTGAGATCATATGTTTGTGATATTGACAGCTGATGAATACATTATCATAAAACAGATTCAGAGGTTGCTTGCACATGCTTCATAATAATTTTTGCACAAGGATTAGGTTCTTGTACTGCTTCCCTCTCCATAGTTTAAACTTGGAAGTACTGTATCAGTTTATGTCACTTTGAATTCTTTTATTTATTGTAAGACTCTTCCATGAAGACAAACCGAAATGTTGCATTGAAAGTTAAATTAATTTCATTTATAAGAATTAAAATAAAAATTAAAATTTCTTATGACCTACCACCTGTAGTTAACTTATATCTACCAGAGCTATGGGAACAGGTAAAAGCAACCTAGTCTGCCCTCACATGAAGTTGATGCAACTCAAGCTTTTTCCATTCATGCACAAACAGAAGTATACTTGAATGGTGCAATGTTTCAAAAGATGAAAATTATGTTCTGTCCGTAAAAATGCACCTGAAAGTGTTAATGCATAAAATATTAGTGGACTGGCTTAGTCCTTCTAGTCCACTGATGACATGCCATTGTTAAAAGTGCAATATTTTTTTAGCTTCTGCTAAGTAACTAAACAATCACTTCAAATGTTCACTATTAGCAGTTAGGTGGTTTGAATAAATCCATCATTCAAAAATGTCCATTTGATAGAATTGATTGTATGACTCATTAATTGTCTCTTTTCATCATATCAGTGTGAGACTACACAGAAATTTGATCACCTATCAAAGATTATTAGAGTTTTAGGTAGGATGTTTGTTACATCTGTCATACTCACCTGACCTTGTTCCATTGGGCTTTCACATATTTTCTTGTCTTCAAAATTTCTTGTATGGGTAATTTTCTGTCCAGAGAAAGCTGTAAATCAAAACTATTGAGTTTTTTGTTGATAAAAACAGGTCTTTCTATGAACAAGGAATTATCGAATTTGCTGAAAGAAGGAAAAGTTTATCGAATAAAATATGTGATATCTTATGTGAAAAGTTTATCGAATAAAATATTGATCTTTGGCTTTATAAAAATGAATAGTCTTTGAAAAATAAAGCAAAAATATATAAAGACTTTTCAGACAACTTAATAACCTTATGACTTCAGTGTATGTAAGCATTATAAATAAAATATTTCACTAATTTTTGTTTGTTGTCATACTTAATTTTTGTTTTGTTCACATATGTATTTGGTAAGGGAGGGCACATTAATGTAGTTAATAGCAGCTAAAAGGCTAAATAAAGGCAACTAACTAACTAAATAAATAAAAACTGAAGGGTTTCAGATTTTAATGGCTGCCCAAAAGAGATTTTTTACACTCTTGTTGAGCTTGCTGATTACCACTCTGCCCTTGCACTCATTCCTGTTAACCCCCCTTTTTTTGTCTTTTTATTAAGTATCATTTTCTTTGCACTTATGCCATATACAGTTCAACAACAAAATCGCAAAATTTTTAAAAGCTGCATACCGGCATATGTTTAGATTTCTTATGCAGGGTTTTGTGTTGGCATACATTTCATATTTTTTTCAGACTTTTCTCAGTTCATCATATCAATATTCAGTTTTCTTAATAAGATGGCTAACAAAAAATATTTTTTGTCTTTTTATTAATAACTTTTAATGTCTTAACTTTATTTATTAAATATAATAATTCTTTGCACTTATGTCACATAAAATTCAATTCAACAGGAAAATTACAAAATATTTCAAAACAACACATCTTTAGAATTCCTGATAAAATGTTAAGAGATTGTCATACATATTTTTATATTCACTGTATTATTTCTTTAAAAACACCTAAAACAGTTATAACAAAAGGAAAAGTATATAACGATTTTAATGAATCCAGCAAGTGATATTTTGTAAAAATATTGAATATTTCTAATTAGACATCTCATAATTTTAACGCATATTTATTTAAATCAGTCACATTAAAAAGTAGAAAAAAATATCCTTCAGAACTGTGTTTATTGCTTTTAAATCGCTTAGTGTATTACTCAGTAATCTTCCACATTTAATTTCAAATTTCTTCCACATTTAATTCAAAGCCCTAAGTTCAAACTTAGGGCTTTATTGAATGGCAGCATGCAGGCAAATGGAAGTTGAAAGTATTTTATTTCTGACTGCAGCAATATATTGCTTTCACAGAGTCGAGTTTGTGAATTAAAACTGCAAAATAAATGTCTTCATATTTCCAAATTTTAACAGTCTCATTCGCTGGAGATAAAATTGTTTTATTTCAAACATTGTTGCCTCTGCTCCTTTTCAGATCATTGAGTTTGTTAATTAAAAATTTTTTAAAGTTTTAAAAATATGACATAAATAATTAAACAAATTCAAAATTCAGGCTTCTAGGTGCACATGTTTGGGTGGACGATTATGTTATTCAAAATTTTATGGCTCTAAGCACCAATGTATTTTTGTAAAGTGAGGAACATACATACTTCCAGATTTTTTACTATTTAATTCCTTTAAAAACAATACAGGGCAATAATATTTAGTGGCAATAGTTTAAAAAGTGATATGTGTATAGTGATCCAGCACAAAATCCCATTTTTAAATTAATAACCCCTTTTGGGTTGTAAAAAAGGAAGATGATTTATGAGATGAAGTTAACAATATAATAATATAAAAATGTACAGTCATAAAAAATGGAAAGGAACAAAAAAGTGGTTATTGGTGTAATTTACAAATGAGTTTCGTCTAAAATTTTTATCTTGCTTAACTTACCTTTAATGCATTGTTAATTTAAACTCTTATTTAATCAGTATTCTCATTTTTTTCTTCAGATTGTAAGCTTTTAGTTATTTTTGACATTTGAAGAATATTCTATATACTACAGAATTATTCTGTATTTGTATTGAAAACTAAATACTAAATTTTTGTTTAAATAATAGGCTTAGAAATGTATGCTTTAAGCAAATCAAAATTTATGCCAGCAAAATCTGTTGTTCTAAGTTGTCACATTTTAATACTTTTAATATTTATACTTATTTTGTCAGAAAAATATGAGTGTTCCACAGAAAATTGGAACAGGCATAATTTATAATATCTCAAGATAAATTAAATACTTTGAGTGAAAAATAATTGCAGCTCAATAAAGCATATTTTGTCATAAATAAATGCTTAAAATATAATAAAATTTTCCCGTTAATATTTGTATATTTGCTATAATTAAGCAATGTCTGTGTCTATAATTATGTAATTTTGTCATATTAAATAGTTTATTATAATCAGAGCATTTTTTTTGTTCTTAATTTGCACATATGTAATATTTTAGTTATCCATGGCATTTAAACAGCTTACATCTCATAGTTGCAAGCTTGTGCAGTCATATGTCCCTTTTGCTTTTAAAGAACTGAATTTGGTATTTAAAAAAGGTAAGATTTCAAAACTGTTTCTTAAGAATATTATTTAGTACAAACAATGCTAATAACATTTATAGAATGACAGTGTTTTATAATGACTTTATAGGCATTTTAAACATAATTTTATGAATATGTAAAACAACCTTTTAGGTTTTGTATTACAATTTTACAAAAGAACTGCAAGAAGATGTAAAAATTATATAATGATTTTCAAGCAAGGATTTTCAAGAAATGTGAACTTTAATAACATGAATATTTGGATATTTTTTAGATATTTAAAGAAAAAAATTTAAGAACTGAAAAATCTTTAGAGGAAGGACTTTTACAAACTTTCAGATTGGGCTATCTTTTTATTTTATGTATTGTATAATATCATATTTGTGTATCACTTAAAAGTTTATCATTTTCACGTGCAATTTTATATCGGATAATATGTTTGACTGAGTTAAAAAACAAAATAAAAATGACCGGGCATACAGAAGTCTAAAGGCTGTGTCCTTGAAGATCTTTTTCCATTTTTGTTATTCAGTCATATACATTGCACAGAATGTTTATCTTTATTTCCTAACGATTTGACGCCAATCACTTAACTCTAATTCCTTTTTCCCCATTCAATAGTTGTCAATTCTCTGCACCAACTATAAATGAATTGGAGTGCAGTCAAAAATGAAATAGTAGAACCCTTGAACCATGTTCCCTTTTGAATTGACACTCGCTTTGCACGAGCCTTAACATTGCAATGCCATTGCTTCTCAGTTTTTAAATAAAGCTGCATCGTGGCCATTAACACATTTTTTTTAGGCTGGTAAGATTCTATATCTTTGGAAATATTCAACAGCATGCTCTTGTGTAGTAGGCAGGTCCCAAATTTTAATAATTTTTTTTCCGAAAATATGTGAATGTTGGGGGGGGGGAAGGAGTCTTTACTCAATAATAACTAACACGTATAATCAAGGTTACAACAAACCCAGCCTGTCTGAAGAAGACTTTTCCATTTTTGGCGAAAAATCACGTAGTTTGGTGTCTTTTCTTTAAATAGGCAAAAATGGTTGACGAGTTTTTACGCAAGTACCACAAGGATTTTTTGTTACTAAGGCTTTTTCTCTTTGAAAAGCAGTAAAGTAACTTTAATTTGCAATAGTTCTTTAAATCTCTATTTTGGGTTTGGTATTTGTTCTAAAAATAGCTATTGCTAACAATAAAACTCTCCAAGGTGCTTCATTTCGAAATTAATAGCCATCACATGACTCTTAGTTTTGTGAACTAAAATTCAGCCAGCTATTAATTTTAGAATGCTGTTAATTAGCCAATCAAATAATATCGAAATCAAAGCTAATTAAACTAAGATATCATATAAAACACATCCTACTTGGTTTTTGCTTCTGTTGCTAATTAGATGTGCTTCTACTGCTTCTCATTTTATTGCAATTATATTTAACATGTAAAAGTTCTGAAACAGGACTGATTAGTGTGCCAAGTTCTTGTTGGCTTCAAATGTAAACTAAAAAAAATTAAAACATTGACAGCAATGTTTTCACTCTGCATCTACAACATATCATTATGACTTCAAGTATTTCTATAGTATGCTTCAACATCTGCACCAATGACATACCAAATTATTACACGTACACTGCCTTCCAAATTTACACATACAATGCAAATTGGTAATTTTTGAAAGCATAATAGAATTTGAGCATACAAAAATTGCTGCAGATGCAGATGGCAATGTGCAAATATCATATGTTAGCATATGTTCATACAGTCATTGACTCTCCAAATCTATGGTAATTAGACAGTCTCTGATGATGCCATAATTCTAAAAGGTTGAGAAATTAATTCAAATGATGATAAAGTGTTAATAACTTTCATATGATAAATTTTTATGACGTTCTTATTCCTATGGCTGAAAGAAGGCTAGTGCCATAGGACTAACTTGCTCATTTGTCCAACATATGCATTGAAGCAGGACGGCCAATCAAAGAAGTCATTTTTTTCTTTGACATTATCATTGTATAATATCTTGAATGTGGAAACAGTTCCAAAGAAGTCAGACAGTTGTTCAAAGACTTGTAGCTGATCAAGAAAGGTTTACCACCCCATTTGAAAATTAGTATATTGCTAGAATAGCACAAAAGAACAATTCTGTAACTGTTAAATCCATGGTTGCAGTATCACTTGGAAAACAGTATCTGCCAGTATTGTGTGTCAAAAGTTTCAGATGAAAGTACCATCTGTTTGTGCTCCACTAACCATCCAGTCTAAAGAGGGACATATGATAAATTTTGATAACGTTCTCATTGCTATGGCTGAAAGAAGGCTAGTGTCATTGGACTAACTTGCTCTAAAAAAAATTTTAAAATACAAAGTGATTTTATCAGCATCTCAGTTATAATGTCTCAGATTGTTACAATGTCCTGTTCACGGAGGAGTCGAGATATGTCCTAGAATTAGACAATTAGCATGTGGATGTCTGGAGAGAATAAGGCACATGGAACAGGCCCAGAATATCACTGGACATCAAGCATTCAGTGGTGGCAGCAACATGGTATAGTCTGGAATTTCAATGGAATGCTACGCATTTTTTAAAACAGTTTTATGATGGCTGTGCAGTGTCAGGATATGTCCTACATCTCATTGTGAGACTCTGCACTGCATCAGTTGGTCCTGCATATAGATGGTAATGCTCATTGAACTCACATCATTAACAAGAACATGGAGAATGAGGGCATTTCTCATATGGAGTAGTGGTTATCTTCCTCTGACCTTAATTCCATTAAAATCTTTGGGAAACCCTTGGGCACACTGTCTCTACATGTTTACCCCCTCCAACCAGTCTCAGACAACTGCAAATCAGCCTAATAAAGAAATGGCATTGCTAGCCCTTGCATTGTTCCATTACCTCACTGAAAGCAAAGACAGTGACTAAAAAATTTGTATGAAGGTTCTGGGTAGCGACATACCTTATTAACCCTCTGAGCACCATGATCAGCCTTATCTGATCATGAGATTTTTTACTTGATATATTAGATTATAACTCGAGATATTTTGCTTTCTTTCTTTAATAACATAAATGCACTAAAAGAAAAGCAAGTAAATATACAAATTTGCCTAATAAAGGCTGCTTAAATACAGGTCTTTGTGACAGATCCAAAAACCTGCATCACTCAGAGGGTTAATGTAAGTTTTGTCTGTTTGTTGCTCAATTTCTTAATAACCCAAATATGATGTTATGATATAATTTATAAAAATTAAATGTTATTTTTCACCTTTGTACACAGTGTTTGTTTTCTTTCACACATTTTCTACCTTCAGGTGCAGCTTGGTATTAATAAATACTTTACTTTTCTTTTTTGTTGATATTATCATTGCATGCTTAACTTATATGGAACTACTAAGTAAGGAAGCAATTTAAATACACAAATTAAAAAAAATTATTTATAAAATCATAAATTGTCATGATCATTTTTGTACTGGGCTGAAGGTTGATCGAGTGGAAATATATAATCACATCAATAAATCAGTAAGAATCCTACCATTTTTAATTGGATTTTTAGAAAAAATAAATTTGCATTTTATTGCAAAAATTATAAAACATCGAGTTTGATATAAGTTAAACCATTATTAATAATTTCTTCCATTGTACTGGTAGAAACTCAACTCTGGGTAACATGTATATCACTGAATTTTAGATTTAATTATTAGAAGTGGTAATATTCCTTGCAATAAAAAGCACGTGCAGAGGGAAAACTCACTGTGAAAAAATACGTTAGATTTCAATGAAATTTCTTTTTTAATCTGATCAAAGATGATTTTTGTTTAATTAGTTAATATAATAAGTTTAATAACTGATTTTAATTCTTAAATCCATGTACATTTGCATCAAAACATTGCTGGCTGATTCTGAAATAGATGAGTTGCATTTAAGAAATATTATTTGAGGAAGTTTTTTAAATAATTATTTTATAGAAATAACTGTTTATAACGAATGTATTTTATGTAAAAAAGTTATTTATATTTGTATATGTACTAAATTATATATATATATATATATATATACATATTTATTTATTTTTTTAAAGGATGGTTACCATGTTTTGCAGCATCTTGTACCTCAACTCGTAAATTCATGAGAGATGTAGACACTGATGCTAAAAGAATTGAAAAATTTGATAAAATGAACTTTGTTGCATCATTTAATCATACATTAATTTCCTCTGTCAATAAGGAATTCATTGACCCATTTATGAATAATTTACCCAAGAAATTTTATATGCCTACGAATGCTGTAAATAATTTAAAGGTATATGAAGATATCAATATTAGGAAAAAATCTATTGAAGAACCAATTTTAAATAACATAAAAATTATTGATGCTCCTATTCCTAACAAACCTCCTAGGAAAGAAGCTGTTCGAATGCTTAGAATTAGGAGGAGAAAAATGAGGAAGCATAAGCTTCAAAGGCTACGTAAGAGAATGAAGAATGTTTTTGAAAAAATTAAAATGAGAAGAGAACTGAGAAAAGAGCAAGCATTTCGAGCTGAGCTACTGTCCCAAGTTGAAATTGCTGAGAAATTTGATGCCAAGGCTTATGTAGAAGGTATTCTGCATACGCTTAGGTATCATCCAAAACCAGAGACAGATGAGGAAAGGCGAGAAAAGTATAGACAACTGTTGAAAAAGAACAGGTATCAGACAACAGTTGTAAAGCCAAAGTTTGATGATTAGAGATGGATGTTAGATAAAGACATTTTCTAAATAAATTTCGAGTACTTCAAAGTATGTTTGTATTCATTTGTTTTATTTAAAATATTTCATATGAAAATTGACCTCATAGAATTATTTATTTATTTTGAAAAACTTTATTTAAGAAATATCTTTAGTAGTTATATTCTAACTTCATTGCATGTTAGAATACAGGCATGTTCAAGAGTCATAATTAGATTTTCTATCAGTGTAACTTTATATCATCCTAAAAATAATAAAACAGATTTTAAATGAAAATGAATGGTTGAAATAAATTAATGAGGATGCATTTTTTTAATTAACATAGTTATTTATTAGCTGAAATGAATAATTCTTATTGTTCTTTTTCTTTAATTTAGGATAGTTTCCTACAACACACAAATCTTTTTTTCTTACTCCTCGCCAATACATTGAGCATTCTTTTTTTAGGTACACAACATCACTTGACTTTCTTTGGTTACTTCTTCATGATAATTATATGAAGATTGATGTAATATTTACATCATCCACATTGAAGCAACATCATTTTTCCTTTATAAAAATGCAAAAGATGGGTATCAAAGATCTCCGAAAGAAAAATAGTGCCTAGGATCTCAAGTTATCTGAACTGGATCCTGCATATATATTTCTCTAATATTAATAAAAGAAAATGAGAAAGCATGGAAGAACCATGGGGAAACTGCAAATATGGGCATAAAATGATCTAAAAATAAAGTTTTAATATACAACCTTAAAAGATTTTTGCATAAAAAAAGAGTTTAATTTTTCTCACATAATTAATGGATGACCAACACATGGATATCAGACTTTGCTGTCAATCAAATTCAATCATTAAATGAAATGGATCACCAAATATATGCAAGTTACAACTATGCATATTTATAGTGCCATTTCAGATTGAGACATATCATCAGTATAGATATTGTTGGTATACAATGAACCATTTTTTGATGACCATCAATGAAAGTGATTATTGTATACTTGTTTGCAAAATTTAAGAATGAGATGGAGGGATTAGCATAGGAACAAGGTTAACAGAATGGACTGACGAACCCACGAACACAGACTGGATCTATTCAAGAAACACTCGGCAGCACATGACCAGCCATGAGCAATGATTCCTCAGCTGAAATTGGCAGTGCAAGAGAAATGGGCCGTGATGCCTCAGCTCTCCTTGATAATCTTGTCCTCAGCATGGACAGATGTTGTAATTCCTGGAACAGAGTCAGGGGTGATCATATCCCCTTCTAAAGATTCTTGCCATGTGTTTGCCGTATGAACACTTTTTTCCCTTTCCAGTTATGCTTTGAGCTAGCTTTTAATGTTCCCTTTGATTCCTTGTTTGATTGTTCTTGGGGATCTAATGGTATGGTTTGGATTGATGTGCAACACATCACATCCTTAAATTTTGCACATAGTATATAAAAACAGACAGACACTACTACTGAACATCACCTGTCTATGAAGACTGCCTCTTTTGAAGACTAAAATCCAGGAGGCCCATGAACCACAGTTTGACTATCTTTAAGATTAATATTTATGAAAATAAAAGCTGTACCCACTTTTTTTTATTATCCTGTATAACTTATTCTTAAGAGGGGAAAATTCACCAACCCGCCAAGGGCTTGGCCTTGAATTCCTAAATTTTCCCCAAAGACCACGAGCAAGAGGTATTTTTTTAATTGTAATTCAATATGACCATTCCAGTACACTGGGTGTTCAAAAAAATATTCTTCAATATATGAACGCCAAAGAGCCAATCTGCTCAACCAGTCGAAATGAAATTCAATAAATTGCTATTTGAAGGTGTATGCTCGAGATTATGATGATTTAAAACAATAGAATAGTGAAATAGTAGAAAAATACAGTGAAAATATTTTGAATTTTTTAAATGGCAACATCCACATTTCTCATGTGCAAATTGAACCATGCATTAAAAAGACATAAATGAGTTGATATATGAGATACATATATGATGAAAACTGCCATTGTAAAGCATTTGCAATGAAGAGCATTGTAAAGAAACAATGATATAACAACAGAGGAGACAGAAGGAAAAAAAAAAAAAAGCTTTTATTGGAACTACAAGTTTTCAGTATGCTCACCTTCGCAGATAATTATGCAAAAGATTGTCGAGAACACTGATGAAAGTATCATCACAGGAGAGATATCTGTATAACTGCACATTTTATGGCAACTTTAAATTCTAACAAATCTCATGGATTTGATTTGCACACCTTACATTTCAGATAACCACCAAACCAATCTACTGGAGTGAGGTGAGGGGATCACGAAAGTGCAATGCTACAGGAGATGACTCTCTCCAAAGTGATGTTGCAGCACTTGCTGAATATGGTGTGGAGGAGCACCAAGCTGCATCCATATAATGTCATTAATGACATTTTGTTGCTATAGTTCTGGAATTATGTATTTTGCAACATTGTTGCATACTCAGCACATGGAGCATGCGTTCATACCCATGGAAGTGACCTCTGAAGAAGCATCGATCAAGAACGAATGTACTTGCAATGCCGCACCACAAAGTAAAATTCGATAAAAGTGCTGGTGCCATATCATGAGAATTTTTATCGGACCAGTGAATGTAGATCTTGGTGTTTACATTCCCATTTAAGAAAAATGCAGCTCATCCGTCCATAATATCTGCTATCTTCATCATATCTGATAAGGAAAAAAATTGCAGAGTCAATGTGCTGTTGCTCATATCCAGGTTACAACATCTGGATATGCTGGAATCGGTAAGCAAACACCCAATGAACAGAGTGCAGAAGCTTGAGGACTGTGGTTTTTAGTACATCCAAACTGCAGGCAACACTTGTCATATGCAATGGATCTGCAGTAATCATATTATGCACTTCTGCAACACTTCATCAGGAACACATAGTTGCATTGATTGTGACTTACCACATGTGCATCCAGTTTCTTAAAATTTTTTTTATCAAATCACGTATAATTTTTACGGAACATGGGCTTATAGTCTTAGCTTACAATTTTGCTAATTAACTCACAGTGCTTTGGAAGCATTTTCCTTGTTCAGATAAAACAGCTTATCAATTCACCTCATTGTTTGAAGAAACAATCTTTTCACACTGCTTATTAAAGGTTTTCCACATGGCATTCTGAGATTGGTGCTTCTACTGTGTGTGTCTATGAATTATCCAAAGTGCATCAATCCACTTCCTCTCTGTGTTGTCATTTGCCCTTTACAATACTCTTTCTTGCAAATGTTTTATACCTTCAATTCTCATTATACATGTGTTCTTCTGCTGCCATTTATGGTTTTTCAATGTGCTGATCGATCTGTGCAGGAAAAAAGTGGCTGTTGTCATTAAAAAATATAAAATTTTTTCAGTGTAACCATTTATGAGAGCTCTATATTCTGAAGTCAATTATAATCTCAAGCACATACCTTCAAATAACAATATCCAAATTTTCATCTTGATTTGTAATATATCGGACAAGTTTTTTTTTATGACCACCCTGTATATGGTACTTTAACTACCTGAACATATTATTTCAAGATGTATTTCAGTGTACTTAAAAATATCATGATATATTTGAATATATATATATATATTCAATTAACTGTTAAGTCTGAAAGATTATTCTTAACCCATAAAAGCATATGATGTCTTTTTTTATTGCTACCAAAGTTAAAATGTTTCTTTGACTGAAAATCTCTGAATTCATATCAGAAATTTGACCTACATAAAACAAGAAACTGAAAGTAAGCTATAAATTATTTTATTCATCTTTTTCGTTCCTTTTTCCATATGTAGACTGGTGCAGATGTTTTACTACCTTCTTTCACAAGTTTGGCTGGAGGATCATTCTTATTCTAAAAAATAATAATAATATTAAAAAAAGAGCAATTAAAACAATTTTTTAATATAAATTTTTGTGTTAAGTGTGCATAACAAGATAAAAATATTAATTAAAATTGAATGGTCAGAAAATGTGTGACAGAATATTTTCATATTTTAAGTTATTTTCAGAGAGTTAAATAAGCAATATTTATAAATAAAGTGGTTCAAAAACAGAACCAAACATGAATAATAATAGCAAGAGTATATAAAATAAATTCAATTCCACAGTATTCCCAAAAGATGGCTACATGATGTATTTTCTTAAATACTGATTCTAGATGTGTAACTTCTGATTAAGTGTTTTTTTGAAATAGTGTAAATAAATTTTTATGGATATAGTTTCAGCACTGAGGCAGACATCTTGTGAATGCGATATTTAATATTGTATATCATATCTGTTGACCGAAAGTTCAATTATAAGAACCACGTTTTTGCTGCTCTGCATTTGACATTTGTTTCATTTAGCAAAAACACATATGAGTAGGTTAACACATTTCCATGAGGACATTAGGATGGCATATATGTTCAGCTTATTTGTATTCTCAATAGAAGAACCTATATAAAATTTGAAGTATATTTAGAGGTGAACTGTATTTCATCATCAAACTATAAATATTTCTCTGATCAAGTAATCATAGATAGCAATTTCAATCTTTTTAATGCCTCATCATGTTCTGGCTCACTGACATACTTTTATCTTGTAACTAATATAGATTTAATCATCTTAACGTTTAAGCCAGATTTCTCTTTTGACCCCATATTTTTCATAAAAGAATATATTCTTTCAGTAATTGTATTTCCTCAAAACAGAGAATAAACTCTATAATATTAGAAAAATCATAAGACTTTCTTTCTTTCTTTTTGCTTATGTTAGAAAATGTCATTACCCATCTATTAGATCAGTGGTTCCCAAAGTGGTCCCTATGGACCCCCAGGGTCTCCAGTATCATTTAGGGGGTCAGTGGAAAATTAAAACTGGTTTGGGGATCCCTGAACAACGTCGGGGCCCCGTAAAAGGTTTAATATACACTGCTAGCCACCGTAAATGCAACACCCTGAAGGAAGCATGCAAATAACATGAAATTAACAACATGCATTAGCGGAGGTGAGATATGCAAATGATTAGAATTTCAGTGCAGACGCACATCACGCGCGCCTGTGGCGCCACTTCAAAGTGCTATTTAAGGCTTGGAGTTTTCGATGATTTCAAGTTCGGCAAATGCATTTTTGTGTGTGTTATTCAGAGATGTAACTAAAGTAAAAACTCGCAAATTTTTAAATTATTTCTGAAAGCACTTGAAACCTGCATCATTTAGTAATGAATGAATGAGGCAAAAAACAGCTTCACTCTTGCTGTGTGCTCATTGGCTAACATATGCCAGAAAACCAGATCAAGTATATGTGAGCAGGACACCAGAAGTTCACCATTAATTGTATATGTAAAATGGCACTACGCTAACTATGCAGCTCTGTCATAATTTTGATGGAGAATAACCCAGGGAATGCTCTGAAGGTCTTTCACTCTTCTTCACCTATTACCAAACCACTTAAAGATGACTTTCAGCTTGCCAGTGTTTTGAGTACTCCCATTCCATACAGACATTGTTTCCTTCAAAACACTCATGAATTCCACAATTCTTTTCCAGAATTCTGACCCAGGCATATTCATATGGCAGTCAGCAAAACTAACACTATCATCATCTGAGCAGCACATAATGTTCAAAGCAGACCTGAAGCATAATATTACAAGACATATATATATTCTCACACATAGTGATATTGTGCCCCACCACTTTATTGATGAAATGGCCTTGTTTCTCTTTATAGATAATCTAGGAGATGGGGGAAAAAAACAATTCCTGTCTTAGGATGAAAAATGGTAAGATGTTAAGCCAAGCCACATAAAAATTGTGAGAAATTTTAGGAATAAGATAAAGTTAGGAGAAACATGTCATCATGTGGTTGTATTTCCAAAAATCAACAATCTCCCACATCAACTACCAGAACTGGCACCTCTAGAAAACACTCTAGAAAACAAAAGATTTCTAGAGGACAAAAAATGTGTACACATTATAGAATTATTAATTATTTTACTTGCTCAATATTTATTTCATTTTTAATCATGGCAAAAATACCATAAGATATATATAAGTATTCTTACCAATAACTTCTTTTTCACTTCTAGTTTCTGTCTTAAGACTAATAGTTCTTTTGCTCTTTCTATCCTTTTAGATAATTCATTGTACTGCTGATTCATGTGCTTTGAAGCTTTCTGTTAAAAAAAAAAAAAGTACAGATGTTGTAAATTTCCATATGTCATTTTATGGCAATTCTATATCAATTCAGAAAAGCACAAATAATATAGATAAATAGAATTCAGATAATGTAGAGATTTTCATAATACAAAAAGGATAATGACATTTAAGAGAAATATATAAATACTGTAGTCTCTGCAATGTGTGAGAAATAATTCACTCCCCTCTCAAACATATTAAATATTTTTAATGAAAGTGTTAGCACTAACTCTGGTGAACAATGATTGCATTACAACTTAATTTTGAATGCTGAAGTCTGATAAAATTTTATCATTAGATAACAACCAAGCACAAAGTATTTTTAATTACCAAATTGCTAAAATTTTTCTTAAACAAGTACAGCCATTAGGGTATATATATAGAGAGAGGGAGAGGAACTTTTTTCATTATTTTTTATCAATATATTAAAAAAATAGCCTATCACCTAGCTGATAATATTACTTTCAGACTGATGTTAACTGAATTCACAGGAAGGAAATGATCCTTAGGGAACCTTACATGTATTTTCATGTTACAACAAACTCTGTAAGATTTATGTTAGCTCATAATTCTAACCTGATGGCCAAAAATATGCTGGTATGGAGTCATGGCTGCCAAAGATTAGAATATTTGAAAGTCTGATTTTCATATACACACTTCTTTGTAACAGATTTATCTCCACTCTCCATATATTTGTCAGAGCTTGCACTGTGTAAGATGTTACTTCAGAAGGACTACTGACAAATTTGATGTAAAGGCAGTTCATATGGAAAAATTCAGGTCATTAAACTAAGAACATGATTTTGATAAAAAATATATTTAATTCCTTGCTGTCAATTATATATATATTGTAAAGTTAATTGCATTCAGTTTTGTTATCTTATAATAAATAATTACTTTTCAAAGTGCTTTTAAATGTGACCGGGGAAAAAAAAATAAAAACTAGTGAGCATATAACCAAACAGATAAATTTAGTAATGTACCATTATTAATTTAAAGCAAAATAACATTTTTTATCTATTAAAACATAGATTAGTCATCATAACATTACCTACACACTACTATAATGGTTTAAAACAGTTAAAACCTCCATCAAAATTAATAAGAAAAATTATGCTGAACATCACTTTTCTTTAATCATGTTGCGCACAGCATCGACGTTTCTTGGAATGACAACCAATTTTGGCTGACCTTCTTGACATTCATCACTGATGGATACACTACCATGATGAAATTCCGCAAACCAATTGTAAACAGTCTTCTCTGATGGTGCTTCATTACCAAAAGTTGCACGAAGCGATTCTATGCATTATTGTTGAGTAAGGCCTTTTTTAAAGCCATAAAAAATCATCCAACGCAAACCTTCAGAGTGATTTCCATTTTTGCACAAACTTGCTTCCTTTAAACGTTCACTATCAACAACCTAATCGGTCAATTACTAAGTTGCCACTGGCTTCGCAATAACAAACGTCAATGTTCACAAATACAGTGATGACTTGGGGGGGGGGATGAATTTGCACTATCTGAATTTTATTTATAAGCAGCATTGCTGTTGCATTAGTTTGTTTCAAGAACTTGTCATCAATTCACTTTTCCTAGTATTTCCTCTGTTTTTGAAAGTTACTCCTAAAAAATTCTTTATGTCAAAAGGGATGATCTGAATTCAGATAAAAAGATGACAAAAAGACATCAAGAAATTTGGAGATTTATCAAGAGATGTGAATAGATATCAGGAAGATATAACAGGATGTAAATCAAATCATCTACAATTCACATGCTTTTAAAGTTCAAACTGCAGTACAAAGGTTGCCTATCAAGTTTTTACAAAAAGTGAAACCAAAACGAACAAGTAGGAAACAATGTGTTTATTGCTTTTCAAAATATTCACCTTTAAGGTTTATACATTTTTTCATATGTTCAAACCAATTCTGAAAACATTTTCTCCACTCTGAAGCTGAAATTGTAGAAACATGGTTTTGAAAATCTTCAACGGCTTCTTGAGGTGATGAAAATGGCTGTCCACACATCTTTTGTTTGACAGTGGGGAACAAGAAAAAGTCATTGGGTGATAAATCGGCAATAAGACATCAATTCGATGTTTTTCTCCTTCAAATATTCAGTTGTTTCATGTGCTGTATGGGAGCTGGCATTGTCATGATGCAAAGTTTTTGTTATTTTTCCTTATTTCATTAAAAACCCTTGGCAAACAAATTGTTGTATACCTTTCAGCATTAACAGTTCTTTGATCCTCTAAAGGAATGATTGCGATGTGTCCAGTACAACCGAAGAAACAAGCGATCATTTTCTTGGAAGCGCTCAGTGAACAAACAACTATAGGGGCTTGGGTTCATCGTTAAACACCCAAACATATCCAAGTTTTGCTTCCTGTAACAATGTTGTAAATAGATTTTGAATATCCTCGGTAGAATTTTTTCAACGTTCCTTGACACCAATCAACACAGACCTTTTTTTTGCGTTTCAGTCAAATTATGCGGAATCCATCTGGAACAAATCTTCCTCACACCTAAATTTCATGCAAAATCAATTGTATTGCAGTCTGCGATATGCCAAGAGATGCTTCTATCTGTCTGTTAATCACATGCTGATTTTCTTTAATCATGTCGCACAGCATCAAAGAATATACAGTCCAATTGCTCTTGTGTTTAATTTTGTGTGCCAGCCATGTAAAACTGTATTAAGTAAGCATCACAATAAATATAAACCTTCACAGCCCAAGACTTTTCTTAATTAAGCACTAAATTTTGTACTTTGTAAAAAAATTCCTGCTTAATTTTCTCTGCTCTATTCTTAAATAAGGAAGAAATTTCAAGTTAATACTAATTCATATATTAAAACTTTTATTTAATTTTAAATTGATTATAGATTTAAATAAACATAGTCATTTATAATTTTTTAAATAATGATCCATATATTTTTTAAATAATGACCAATATACAAGCTTTCCATTCACAGACATATACTGTGAGTTCTCTCCCATCATTTTTTTGGGGGGGGGGGGGGTTAGAGCCATCATACAGTCATTACATTTTTCCATCGGGATGTGGTTACATTACATGTAATTTTCGATTAAAGCTACCTTTAGCATCAGAAGTTGACAATCTTGTTTTGCTACTTACAAATATATTTTAAATTTGAATAATTCTGAAGTGTAATGCATACAAAATCCATTACTTAAAACAAGAAATTCTAAATATCAAAACAAAAGTTTTTGTCACAATTTCAAGGATATACAAATATTATTTTATTACACTGCTGGCTAGTAAAATTGTTATGTCACCAAGAAAGTGCATAACAAATCTGAAATTTGCACAATAGGTAGAACATGCTGAGATATGCAATTGATTAACACTTCATGACATGCACACATTATGAGCAAGATTATTGACAGCTCGAAGGAGTATAAAAAAGCAGGTTGGAAAAACAAATTTTCATTTTTAAATTACACCTGCTCATTGCTTTTTTTTAAGTCGGAGATCATATCATGCTTAGCCTAAGAAGAAGGAACTCATATCAGTATGGCCAAGAAACTGATCATGGGAAAATCCTAGCCTATTTGGACTGCAGGTCATTGAACTGTCTAAATACTGCTCATGTTGAGAAACAATGAATGCTACAACAATTTGTAATCAATTGTTCATTACAGCAACACAAAGCAACCTACAGGATCTCTACAGATCCCAACTGAAAATGCTTGAAATGACAGACATTTTGTCCACATTGCTGTTAGGAACCATATAATTATGCTATGTACAAATTGGTCAAGAAAATGGGTATGATGGAACAATGTCTGCAATGCCATAGTTTGTCAGCAAGGTAATCATTGTTTTAGCTTGATAGTACAGTACAGGAATCAGCACCTATAACGGTATGTTCAATACCACACATGGACACCTCAGCAGAATGCAAAGGCATTATCTTTCTGATGAATACCACTGTTGCTTATAGCATCACCATGACCATATTAGTGTATAAAGATCCTGAGTAGGAATGAATGTTAAAAGCTTGCAATTCTTATAATTATGCTACCCAAAACTGAAGGTATGGAATGCCAGTAGGTATATACCACATTCATATCTAATTCCACTACCCAATACTTTGACCAGCCACTTTTACTTTATTGACAATTTAACCCCCCCCCCCC
>KK116803.1:1914292-1943631 GCA_000611955.2 Stegodyphus mimosarum | reverse complement strand
TTCTGAGGGTTTAAAATTTTGCTGTCCGGTGAATTACTAAATTTTAAAACATTTGAAGCTTCTAAATACCTCTGCCCAGTGTATTACAGAACTAAAATTTTTGACATCCCTAAATTTTGTTGCTCAATGTTTTTTTTAAATTCTAAAAATTTTCCCGCCTTTTAATTCTGCCGCTCTCTGCAGCCGATCCTGTTGCGACGTCAGCCCTGGTTTCAACTGGTATGAGTTTAAAGCTTGCGATTATTAAACCTTCTTGTAACATGTTCATTATTCTAGTATTTCAGACAGTAAAGATGCTTCTAGCTTTAAAACGTCAATATCAATCTTATGCTGTCAGAAGTCTGTCATTAAAACATTTATTGTATACATAACTTCAATACAATACTGATATGTTTCTATTAAAACAAATCTTCATTAAATAAAAAGGTGCAATAAATCCTTAAAATTTTGAAACTTATTTTAATCATTCAATTCAATTTATTGTGTTGGGGATATTCGATTTTAAAATAAAAAAGGACCTTTGAATAAGTTCTCTGGATTTATATATTGGCTTCAAATTGTCAAACCAGATTTTAATTGAAGAGAGGCTAAAGTCTTATTATTCAATTATTTTCTTCTCCATTTCAGATACTGGATGAAGAAATAAATTCCATTTTTATTTTCAATACATGTTGAAAGTATTTCGACTATCTTTGTCCATTCGGTAGCAGTATTAAAAAGCGAGCAAAATATAGATAGATTTTTGGTGACATAGCAGTTACGTGCAGTAACCCCAAAATAACAAGCGAAATTTCAGAAAAGCGAAACCCTTCCCAGCAGGGAGCCTATTAGTGCAATCGCTCCCGTCGAAATTGCTGGGGGAAAGAAAACCTAACGCGAGCATATATATGCTTGTTGGCCGCTTAAGAGGAAAATTTTGGTTGGACGTATATATGCTTGCTGGGCGCTTAGAGTAAGATTTTGGTTGGACGTATATATGCTTGCTGGGCGCTTAGAGCAAAATTTTGGTTGAACGTATATATACGGTTCGGCCGCTTGGAGGGTTAATGCACATGATCATGCCATAACTTCAGGTCTCCATCATTCATCAGTTTTCAATAGGAAAATGTCAGAATACATTTTGCCAGCACTGTTCTGTGATTCATCAATACACAGGGTATTCAGCTTCCACCTTGGTTGGCACATTCTCCAAAATCTCTTACTAACTGAAAGAATCTGGTTATGGTTGCAGAGAGACTAGCACAACAATACCCACCAACCAGTATGACAAAAGAATGGCACAGAACTGAAGTTGCATGAACTGCAATACTTTAAAAACTTTTCAAAATCTGTTCAACTCTATGCCCAGTTGTTATTGTTACCACAGCTGCATACTTCCGATACTGATTTCTGTATATTCTGTACCTCAAAATTATGAAAATCTTAAATAATTTTAGCCTTCTATTATAATAACGCTAAATTCTTTCCTTCATTGTATAGCAATTTTAATGGTATGTAGTGTACAATCAAATACTGTTTTGAGACATCTTCAAATTTAAAACAAAATGTTTGTTCTTTCTGTATTATACACTGTTTTATTTTTACTTATCAGTTTCTGTTTTAATATCAGTATCACTTAATCCATAGGCACTTACCCCTCCAAAAAACACTAGTTATAAAAACAATAACAAAAAAAATACTTTTGAAATCTATATACAATTTAGGAATTTTCATATTATACAAAGTAATATAATACAGCAAATATGAACATGTTTCAGCAGAAATTACACAATAGTCAATGCTGGATCACAAGAGGATGAAATGTTTTACACAAAAGAAATATTGTTGCATAAAAATAATAAAAAAGCATATTTTTGTTACCCTAAGACTTTCATCATCTAAATTTTCATACAGTTTCATTTTTCTAAGAGCATCTACTGTTAATCTGTTGTATGCTCTATCTAGCAGTGCCGGAAGGGTATTTAGACGTTTTGCCACATCAAATGTTTTGGCTGCAAATACATTTATGTATCTAATATATGCTAAATGTATGAAACAACAAACAATGTCCTAAATAATTTGTAAATTAAAAATGTAAGGAGCTTTTAACAATACAAGTGGCTTTAACTGCATAATACATAATAAATGTAGAGTTAGACAATATAAAAGTAAAACTGAATACAGTTCGTGAAAAACATCAGATTTTTAAAATAAATATAGAATTAGCATTAAATTATTCTGAACATACATGACTTTCACATTGATTATTGAACAGCTTTTCTAAAAACTCACTACTGAAAAAAAAAAAAAAAAAAAAAAAAAAAAAAAAAATAAAAAAAAAAAAAAAAAAAAAAAAAAAAAAAAAAATGATAAAAGGGAATTTATCTGGAATTTGAATGTATATTAAAATTTGTTTATAAGAGTAAGAGGAATTACAATTTCTCATTTGCAAATAAATAATTTCATACTTAAAATTTAATTACTAAACTTTGTTTACATAACATAGCTGTTAACCTTGAAATTTTAAAAACTGGGAGATTTTTGTGAGAAAATCAGAAGAACCATGGAGCATTTCATGCTGTGCCACTATTTCAAAGGAATTCCAAACTGATGTAAATCACTTTAATTTATCAGAGCACTTTTAAACGAAATGAAAATAATATGCCCAAAGGGGCACTTTTTTCATTTCAAACACCTTTTGAGAATATTTCGGCTTTAAAAAAAAAAAAAAAACATATCTTTAGAATTTCTGATAGGCAGTCTCGCACACTGGAGATAAAGCTGCTTTATTCCATACAGTCTTGCCACTGCTCGTTATGAAATCTTTGAGTTTTGGGCTAATAATTATATACATAATATTTGCACGGATAAATTTAGTAATGAAGAATATATTGAAGTTATTAAAGATAAATAAATTAAACACAAATATTAACTGATTAAACACTGCTTGTATCTCTATATAAAAATAAACAAATGCATACAATATATTAAAACATTTCTAATCAATTGAAATTTAATAAGACAAGTATCAGTAAAATGCAATAAAAATAAATAAATAAAATTTAACACGAAATATTATTCTGAAATTCATTAGAGAAACAGGACTGGAATTTGCCTGATTTAAGTTTCATTAACTCAATAAATTTAATTTATTGCTTTGAAACATTTTCCTTTGTAAAATTAAAAACTGGGAGATTTGGTGATCTGCTAGGAGACGTGATGAAAAACTGGGAGTCTCCCAGTGAAACCTGGAAAGTTGGCAGCTATTTTATAGCTGCTAAAGTGAATTTAGAAAAGCAACATAAATTTTTTAGCCCAGAAAATCGTTAGCTCAGAAGGGCTATTAATTTTGTTTTGGTATTTTGCGTCGATTCACTAATTTCAATTCGTCAAATCACTTTTGAAATTGTTGCCACCAAATATTATTGCCCTGTATTATTGTCCCCGGGGGTTGACTCAGGAGAATTCCTGGGAAGTACTGGCTAGGATCTGTACTTAGGCAGTCTCAACCACGGGGGGTAAAATATCAGGTACTATTGTACCTTATTCTTCACAGGACTAGAACCCAGGTATTGTACCCTGGTGGGCTCAGGCTTGTCAGGGACCGTACTGGTACTGTCGTGTCCGCTCCCTCGGCTGTGGTGGAGCTATATAAAAAAAGTGAAGCAGGGGAGGGCGTGGGACATATGCCTGCTTACCGCTGTTATACATCAGGCGTCCCCGCCTTCCATTACATGCCCTGTATTATATATAAAGAAATTAAATAATGAAGAATCTGTATAAATATATGTATGTTTCTCGTATTGTGATAAAACAATGGTGCTAGAACCATCAAATTTTGAATAACGTATGTCTCCACCCGAATATGGGCATCTGAAAGCCCAAATTTGGAATTTGTTTTATTATCTTTTTCATATTTTGTAAAGCATTTATGACTTTTTTTTATTAAAAAACTCAATGATTTCAAAGCGAGCAATGGCAACACTGTATGGAGAAAAAACATTTTTATCTCCAGTGCACAAGACTATATATTGAAAATTCTAAAGATACGCTCTTTTAAATATTTTGCGATATTGTTGTTGGATTGAATTTTATGGTTTAAGTATGAAGAACAAGATATTTAATAAATAAAGCTAATACACAAAATGTTAAAAAAATTCTCCTTTGGACATAATATAAAATCTGAAAGCTTTCAGATTTTTTTTTGGGGGGGGAGGGAAGAAACTTTTGGAAAATCACCATCTACTTTGGCCAATTTTATTTCATTTACAGCCATGCATCAAATATATGCTTCATTTATACAGCAATAAATCAAAGTCACCAAGTAGTTCATTATTATTATTCTGTAAAATTAGAAATCAAACATAAATATACCTTTTTTGCAAATTAAGAAACATATTTATAATGACAGAAACTAAGGCAATGCAGTGACTGCAAATCTATTTTTGGTCACATACTGTGGAGTGTATTTGATAAAAAAAATATATATATAATAAGTTGTAGCAGAATACTTTAAAAACTATGGCAATTTAAAGCACATTTTTCAAATCTTACAGCAATATGGAGCAGAAGATAATGTTGAACAGTTTTCAATATAAGTATCTGAAAAATACATTAAAAACTGAAGTTGTGAATATGTGACTTCTGGCATTTGTATTTTCAAAGACCAATGATTGCGCAGATGTTTTAATTTTAGTTGTAAAATACTATTTTAATTCTGTCAAGTTAATTTTTAAATTTATTATAGAAAAAGATAATTACAACATCTTCCAGAGGAAAAAAAAAAACAGCATAAAATAAAATTTAAGAACTATTTGTACACAAGAAACAAAGCATAATTAAAATGAATACATTTTAAGATGCAAAAGCAAGTAAAACATTTTACCTATTAGTTACATGAATAAAAATCAAGCCTATCACTCAGATTTTTCTCTCTTCATACAACAATTTCTCGTTAGTATTTTATCGAGACTACTGTAGTATACTCATCAAATTTTATTCACTTTAATTACTATTTCTCATTTTGAAATAAAAGTCATATAAATACTGCAGAAATGAATCATTCCTTAACTAAACAAGCCTGGTCTTTTAATAATTACTTTTACACGAAATGGACTACTTATTGTGTTATATTTTATTACACAATGCACGATAGTTTATTATATTATATGTTATAGACACTTTTACTCATTGGTTTTTTAAGAAAGTCTTTATTAGAGATATAAGATGTTTCAAAAATTAAACTTGATAAATAATTGCAACACATGGCTGCACATCTAAGACTCATCTTAGGAAGAATGCAATTTAAGAGTTTTCTTATGAAAATAGGCTCATATTTATTTACATATGAAAAAGTTGTGAAATTATTCATGCTGATGGACAGTTTATCCATTCAGCATCACATTTAGAATGACAATACACATATCTAGAGCTCTATCCTCTCAGCTTTTGATGGTCATGATAACAGGTTATCTACCGTTATTCTACCTCTTCGTTGCTATTTCATTTCCACCTTACACATTGTACTCTTCTATTGCACCATAAATGCCTCTGTCTAGTGAACCTTTCTAGTCTACTTTATTTCTGGTTTCTTCCATCATTCATACTTTTATGTTTCCTTCACGAAAATTTCATATTAATGAATATCAGGAATAATTTTAAATGAGACGCAATGCTGTCACCTCTTTATCAAATGTTTCTACATTACAATAGCAGTGATCAGTTTCTTTCATGAATATGTCTTAAAATTTTACCTTCATTCTAGGCTTTAACAATGAGACTTAGTAAATATTGTGAATTTCTTCCATAAATAAAAATTTCCATCTTCTTAAATACTAATCTAAAAATTTGTTAATTTGGAACAACGAGTAAATAAATGGAAGTTCAATGTACATGCTTTTTTTAATTAACAAATGAAACTTTTTGCTTTATTCGAATTATTTTTTAAACTGCATATTTATTTTGAATTCATAAAAATTATTTAATGAAAAGATACTGTTATAGACATTTTTTATTGCAACTGATATTTAATAAATGCAGTGTTATCAAGTAATGGAAGGCATTCAGTTATTACATTATGAAATTGAACAAAAAGTACATACCTTCTGCCTTTGAATCTACGTAAAATGTATGGACATTCTTAGGCTTATCCTCAACATCTAATATTGCTAATGCACTTTTTAGTTTCTCAATTTTCTAGCAAATTAAGAAAAGCATTTTAGGAACATTATTTTAACACATAAGCTAAATAAAACTTTATTTATTTAAATTTCAAAATTATACTGATTAAATATGCTAATGAAAATAATTATGTTCTAATGTAAAGATATAATTGCAGATAATTAATACAGTAGAACTTATATACAAAAAATATATTACAGCTTTTAATTTCTTCATATTTACTGACAATTTTTTAAAAAGTGATTATAAACATGTTTTTAAATAATTTTCATTTATAAAGTATTTACATAAAAATAAAGATACATTCTAATTATCCAAACCCCTACTGAAAAATTGCAAACTCACTGCCAACTTTAGACAGCATTTGCGTACTGACTGTTGACTAATTTTTTGCCAAGTCAACAAATGAAAGGCAACAGTTATTTTCAAAATATTGGCACACTAAGAATTCTAAGCAAGAACATCAATAAAATTAAGAAACAACAATATCATTAATAAAAAATTTAGCTATTTTGAGATTCATTTTTAAGCTCTTGTTCTTTCCATGTACACAGCGATCTGTTTTTGCTAAAAAAAAAGCCTCAGAATTGCACAAACTTGGCATCTCACAAATCTGGCATTGCATACCAACCAAAATAGACATGACATTATGTGCATATATGGGTTGCCATATAAATAACTTTTGGCAAAATATTGCTTTGTCTCATGAATAACTGTGACTTTTCAGTGAAGGTGTGGATAATCAGAAAACAATAAATAAAGTTAATGAAATGAATATTTAAACTTCATAACTCTAAATACTACTACTAATAATAATAATACTCTTGCACCCCCCTAGTATGCATTATCGGTACATTAATCAACCAATGCTATATCTGAAATTTTGCAGCCTGTTTTCCTTCCTTACCTTTCACAGCTTGCCTGCAGCTACATATAAACAGAACAATGCATGACAACACACCGCACATAACGTTCAGGATTTCTACTTAGCCCACCATATTGCATTGCTAGCCTGGCCTGCCTTTTTCTAGATTTATAGGCCAATGAATATGTCTTGTCAAGGAATGGAGAATATCCAGCCCTGTATGCTGCACCCGTGGGTACACCAGATGAACTTTGGCTAGGTGTGGGTAGAAAGAGCTGCCATTTCCCAACAACACATCCAAAGCCTCTTTCACACAATGTCACGGTGTGTTACAGTGGTTATCGACAAATGTGGAAGCATCACTCATTCCTGAGTTTCTCATCTTTCTCACCTCAAGGCTGTATTTCAAATCAATTAACATTGATATTATGTATAATCACTAAAATACATTTGGCTTTAATCTCCCCTGTCCTTCTCTGTGTTGCATTTTAAGATAACCAGCACTGTACAGATAGTATTAAGTTATGATTTGAAAACAAAACTGAATGATCAAATTATTGATCTATTTGAAAGTGAATGTAAAAGTCATATATCTAAAATTACAATCTAAATTTGTTTTACAAAATACATTACACAAGTTGAATGAATTCAGTATATTTTTTAACTGCACTGATAAGATATAATTAACCAAAAGGATTTACTTTAAGTTCTGTGCTTAATTTGTAGTTAACATAATTGGCATCTT
The DNA here is from genome assembly GCA_000611955.2 of Stegodyphus mimosarum. NCBI lineage: Eukaryota > Metazoa > Arthropoda > Arachnida > Araneae > Eresidae > Stegodyphus > Stegodyphus mimosarum. Next base: position 1,935,862 of record KK116803.1, on the reverse strand, counting down.
GTGTTTTCATCAATTTTAACTGAGCTTCAGTGTGCTCTTCCGGCTTTTCTTTTTCATAGTGAAATCCATCCTGAAAAAAGTAAAAAAAATGGAGCATAAGAAACAGAATGCATGAAAATTCATTATTTTCCTATTTTAAACATCCCAGTAGTTAAATAAGTTGCATATTATTTCAACAATATACAAAAGAAAATTTAATATTATCACATTACATGTTTTCACTAATTATTAATTATGCATATTACAGTATGCGCTAGAAATCTTAATCAAATTCATGTTCAATTTCCTTCAGTATCACAATAATAGATATCTCATGAATTAATTCATATATATTTCTCTACATTTTTGTTCTTTGTTTCATTTCATTTCTTAAATTCAACCATAATCTATATCATTATTTTTGCTACTTCATATGCAAAATGCAGTATACAAACATACTGCAGTAAAATAAATGCCACACAGAAGAATATACATGCATATTCCAGGCAATGTATGAAAAACTGGTATTCTATAAAATGCCTGGGAAATAAATAGATTACCTGGCATTTTGGTGCAAAATATGAAGTGTCTGGATTATGTTAATATTACAGATGCTTTCCTTAAGAATTATAATGTTATTTATAATTTCAGCCTTAACTATAACTTCTCCTTTCTGTTTCCTCAAGAGAAATGTAAATGAGTTAAAAGAGCATTTACGCTGAATTTTTTGGATGTAAGACAAAGGATGTTTTTGCTTCTCAAGGCCACATTACTTTAGTTCTGCCATCTCTGATAAGTTTGTAATTAATTGATTTTGTATTGTTTGCTGCAGACATTGAAACTGTTATGCCCGTTAGAATTCTGAGATAATTTTGATTTAAATTTAATTGTATAGTCTTTGACTACTAGTCTATGTTTTAAATCCGAATTTGATTGTTACTTTAGTTTCATCATTACAAGTGGTGGCTAGTTTAGTTAAGCACAAAAAGTGCATTTATGTTCAAGTTCTGTTTTAATAAAAAGGTTTGTTTAAACCCTTTCTAGTCTCGGTGTTGTTATTTCGGACACAGCAATGATTCTCTCTACGTCTGTTCAGAGTTTGAATCTAGTTTATGCTTCCAAAGCAAGTCAAATTCTACAGCATTATAAAGAATGACAAATGCTATTTAACTCTTTCGCGTCGAAGACGCCCGGCCATTCAGACATCGGCAGGTCGCCCGACCACCTCGTTCGTCTTCTACTTGATGCTTTTCCCCATCCTTGAGTATATGCTTCATTGGTTTCGCGAACTGTTAAATGACATGTCAATCATTTCTTTTGAAGCGACTTAAGTAGCTCTTTTATTTGAATGCAGGTTGGCTCCCCTTTATTTAGCTTCAACACAAATACAGAGGAGAAATATAGAAAGCTATTGATGCTCGCATTTGCAATCCTGTCCTAAGGGAAAACTGCACATAATGGGTGAAACGACCGAAAACCCCTTCAAGAGATTTTAGTAATAGATAGTAATCAATTCACTTAAGTAGGTTATTGTGAACGCTGTAGCAATCTACTAGACAGGGGGGAGAAAAATCATTTCAACAAAAACTCCTGTACACGGGCGTTCTCAATGTTTGAAGAAAACAGATTTGGCCTTCTCTCGATGCGAAAGAGTTAAACAAAGTATTAACAGAGCGTCATGGATAAACTTTTTACTGAAAAGATGAAATGGTAGCGCTAATGCATTCTTTAACACGATAAATCAGTTTATTTTTGTTTTCTGCCAATGCCACATTATAAATTTAGCAGTTAATAGTTAATGATTCCTTCTTAACAATTATCATGCTTTTTCTCTCTAAGTTCTAATAAGCAGTTTCAGTCAAGAAAACACTATTTTTTTGCAGCATTGAGTAGTACTTTAGATAGCTCGTTGTAGAATTACAATCGCATGGCAACATGCGAATTCTTTCTTGGATACTACACCTTGTCCTTAAATTTTTATACAGTATAGTTCAAGCTAGAATCTTTGCTGAACAAAGTAGCACATTTTGTTACTCTGAAGCAAAGAGAAATGTAAATGCAGAATCGGTCTGAGACAAATCTCAAAAGTCATATACCTTGTGACATAATATTAGAAATATTACTAGTGGCAGTATTTGGTAGGTTTCTCTTTTGGCACTGGATAAAATGCCTAGGCCAGTGATTCTCAACCACTGTGATGCCAAATTTTAGAAATGTATATAGTAAATCTTATAATGGGTTTAATCCTAGTATACACAAGAATTGGTGAAATTCGGTTTTTAAGACATGCGAAACATAAGCATGTCTTAAAATAAACATAAACATACCAATTGTAATATCCAAACCAATCTTGCTGCTCTGGAGGAGAGAGCATTTTGGAGAATTTTCACACATGTTCAATATATAATTTATATTGAGAAGTTCTGATTGGTGAGGATGTGAGAGAAGCATTATTTCAAACTATCATTTGAAGTTCCGTTAATCTTCGGTTGTCAGCTTAGTTTTTTGTATTTTTTACAATAACAGCAGTGGTTTCGCCGAGTTTCTTATTGATTATTATTTTTGTAATTAATTGGTTACTGGTTTTTGATCGGTTACTGTTTCTATTTTGCATTCATGAGTGTGAATGATTTTAGTCTGAATATGATTGCAATGCAAACAGCTGTTTATACTATGATTTTTTCCTTATTTTTCAACCGATTAAAAGTATTCTTATTATTAACTGGTAATTAAACCTTTAATAAACATACTGCTGTTTTTGTAATACACATTATTTTATTTTACATTCAAAATTACTATCATAAACTATTTTACACAGTGTATTATAGATAAGTAAACAACTTTTAAACTTATATTTTTCTTTGCGTGCCGCCAAATTTTGAAATTGTTAAAAGCGTGCCGTGACAAATAAAAGGTTGAGAATCACTGGCCTAGACAATGGTTGAAATATTAATCATTTCATACTTTAAAGTCACAGAATTTTATACAAAACTTTTAATACATTGATAAAAACTTATAAACCATGAAGTAAAAGCCCCATAGTTTATTTTTATTTATACATTTCATTAATTAAACTTTCCTTCTTGATTATGTCAAAAGTGTTGATTTTAAATTAACTTTACAAAACACTATGCCCTTAATTTCACTTATTCGTTCACAAATATCATTAAAACCTATCTTAAGACCATCTCTAAAAATGACCGGTATTTCTGAGAACATTAGTGAGCACCAGTACTGATAATTAGATTATTATTCTTCTCAATAATTACATCCTAACTAGATTGACACCATCAAATATTTAAGGTGACCACCAGAATGATATATCTAATTTTATTATTGCTATGTGATAGTCAAATCAAATCCACTCCAACAAGACACGCTATTTTCATAAGAAACAGTAGTTAACCTTTTCCGAATCATTCATTTCACACTTTCTTAGAAAGAAGCAATTTATCTTAATTTGGTGTTATGAAAAGGATGTTTTAAATGATGGATCACGTTCTTGAATTATTTAACCCATTTTCTCCCCCCCCAATTTCCTGTCTATGCACTAGTAATGTATTACTAATACATGTTCCAAGTATTGCCAAAGCCAGCTTCATTTCTATTTTTAAGGTTCTACCATCAATCATGCTTACTTCAGTGTTGATAGATAATTTGGCAGTATTAACATAGATACGTATGCATGTGCGTTTCCGAGACTAATGGGGGGGACAATATATATATTTTAAATGTTTACCAATGTCTGTGCTTCTAAGGAGTGGAAGAAATTTTGCTGGAGGAAAATAAAATTTCCCAACAGTAGTCAAATGAAGTTTTATACGCAAGGTTTATTTTAATCAATATATACTTATTATTCCCACCGTTTTATCTACTCCACCAGAATGTGTAAATGAGAGGAGTTTAAAGCAATAGTAAGAACCTAAATTTAAGAGTAAAGACTGGCAGCTTCAGCTGGCTATAAAATGTCTCTCCTGTTTGCATCTTATATGCGTGATATTCCTATTAGTTGCTAATCAAATAATAAACAGTGACATTTTAATTATTTTCAATATATAACAAATATTTTCATTAATGAGAAAATTGCAAATTTTACTATTACTCACAGATGTCATGAGCTGCCTTTAGGCTATATTATACACTAAATACACAACATTTTACTATCATTTCTATACACTTTATTGAGGGTGAAAAATTCTATAAAGCACCTAAATAATAAAATAATTAAATTTAAAAAATTTTCCATAGAAAACATGTATTTATATTTTATCGAATTTTTAAACTATGAGATACTTTCTCTACCTGTATTTGTCCTAGTAAAATACATTTACCATTATTTTTGAATTTTCAGCATTTTGATTCTGAATATTCTTAAACATTTAAATTATTATAATATACAACTTGTAATTCGGCTTACACTGCTACACAAAACAAGACTGTTAGTTTATGGAAATTTGAGATCCCACATGAAAACGTGATGAATTTCCTTCAAAAATATTTTAATTAATATATATTTATGTCTTTCACAAAAATATTGTTATGGATTTTGTATTTATTAAAAACTGTAATTAAAATTGTTTTTTTTCCTGTACAACACAGCACGTGATGAAATGTAAAGGGAAAGCTGAGCTGGAAAAGTAAAAATATTAGAGCGCATGCATTTAATGTTTAACAAATAGGTATCTCGTAATTGTTTTTGATATTCAGGAAACTCGAGAAAATACAGAATGATCTCGTGATGATTAAAAAGCTTATAAAAGCTGAATTAAAACCTTTCAGCTCAGTTGCTGTTGTTTTAAGTGAAGTGTTGTTTACTTAGCACTGTTATTGATTGTAGCGAATTTGCTGTTAGATAAAATTAGTTTTTCTGTATTTTGAATTGAGTTGTATTCAACGTTTCAGTAGGTTTAAATATAACAACTGTGAGATATTGTGATAGTGTATGAATATCTCTGAGGAAATTTCAGCATTTTTATTTTATTTCTTGTAAAAAGAATAAATTTTATTAACTTCTTAATGACTTGTGCATTCAATCCATTAAGAACCCGTATGTACACAACAATATATATATGTATATGCATATTGAATTTTGATTTTCATTTTTTACCTTCATTTAATTTTATTACTTATTACACAATGAACTCTCTTTAAGGCAATCCTTCATAGTTCCAGATGACTTTGGTTTTCTCTGGAGGTAGGTCATCTCAGAGATGATGATTACAGTCAATAAAAATAATTTATTTATCCTACCGAAAATTCTTGGTATAAATTAAAGGAAATTTACTGACACAGAAGTGAAGCAAAAGCTTTTTAATAAAACTATAAATTAATTAAAAAGATAACAAAAGTATGAATAATGTACAATAAAATAAACTTTAATTTTCTGAAAATGTTAATAGCAGAAAACAAATCTTGTGGGTAATGGGAAATGGGACTTAATATAACAAATTTTGTTTAGTAACTTCAAATAGTCATTCAATGAAATCAGTCTACTTGATTTCAATTTTCTGTTAATCATTTCCCTTCCTAAAATAATTTGAGCTTCATTAAATAAATCAATATTTTTGTTGCTACAACTTTTTTTTTACTCATTTTTATCCTTTTGTTTAACTGACGAAACTACAGCAAAACAATTTGCTCTTTGAATAACAAAGATCCTTCCATAATGTACAAAGCTCTCATAGAAAACAAAAGTGAATTTTGGCAAGCTAGCACATTTATTTATTATTTAAGACCGTCTAGCAATTTACAGAAAAATATTTGTTCGTTGTTAGTTTATAACATATATTTTACAGTTATCTACACAATTTAACTTGAGCAACGCAAGCTGCATAGATAATAGAACTGCTATTAAATTCCTAAAGTCTTGTTCTTAAATAAAAATTAATATTACCACTTACATTTTCCTCTATTATCAGCAGACCATTTTTTTAAAACAAATGTTTTATTAAATTGCAAAATTTGTGAATGAAAAAATATTTAAAGACATATTCAATGATTTTCATACATAAAGTTATCAAATTATTTTGCAAATATAAAATAAAAATGTAAACATAATTGATGATGACATACTTGTATTTCTGAATTAATCATATGAAAGCAAAATTCATCAGGATTTTTATTCAAGGCTTTTTTCTGCAACTTCTTGAGCTTGTTTTGTTTGACATGATAGACCCTATGAAAAGCAAGAAAATATACATCTTTGTCATAATATTTTACAATAAATTTGGTTATTTTTGTTTATTTATTTTTGGTGACAGTTGTCCATTTTTTTTTAAAAAAATCTGTTAAATATATATCAGTATCATGAAATTAAATTTAGTTTGCATATATACGAGGGTTGGAACTTTAATAGTGGCAACACAGCTGAAAAAACGCTACGCAACAAAACCAAAGAATATCGCGTATATCACACGTGAACTACATACTTACCTTACCTCTCAGCAGAAAGACTCGTCCTACCTACATCATGCGCATGTGGAGTGACGCGAAGAACGGATCCTTGTATTAGCTCGCGGTCTAAAGTAAATGTTGTCAGGATGTTTTCAAAACAAGAACAACGATGTTGGATAAAAATTGAATGTGCCAGAGGTCGTACAGCACGACAGTGTCATCAAGGGCTTCAAGAGGCTTGCGGGGAATCTGCATTGCCTTACAGAACCGTAGCAAGATGGGTGAAAGCATTCAATGAAGGACGCCAAAACGTGGCAGACATGCTGCGGCCAGGTCGTCCGAGTGTCAGCGATGCAGACGTGCAAGCTGTTGCCGCACTAATGGACAGTGATCGCCGCCAAACGATTCGTCAGCTGGCCGGACAAACAGGATTAGCGCATACGACTGTGCTGCACATTCTGAAGGAACGCCTGTCCATGAGAAAAATTGCTTCACGATGGGTTCCACATCAATTGACGGAAATGCAGAAATGGCTACGATACGATGCTGCCCGAACCCACCTTGAGCGCTATGAGCGCGAAGGAGATGCTTTTTTACGCCGTATCATTACGCTGGATGAGACTTGGGCCCGATCGTACCAGCCAGAACTGAAACGCCAATCAAACGAATGGCGTCATCACGGGTCACCACGACGTTCAAAATTTCGTCAGAACCCCAGCAATGTGAAAATTATGGTGATTCTTGTGTACGACTGTGATGGTGTCATCCTAACGCATACCGTTCCCCCACAGCAGACCGTCACTGCGCAGTATTACTGCTCATTTTTGGAGCACAATCTCCGACCAGCTTTGAGAATAAAACGGCGACACTTTCTGCAGAACGCTCCTCTCATTTTGCATGACAATGCTCGGCCGCATGCAGCGCAAGCTGTGACTGATTTGTTCAAACGATGGGGCTGGGAAGTGCTTTACCATCCACCATACTCCCCAGATCTAAGCCCTTGTGACTATGACTTAATTCCTAAGATGAAGGAACCACTTCGTGGCATTCGCTTCCAAACTGTTCCTGAGATTCGTGCGGCAGTAGACCGGTCCATTCAAAATATCAACAAAACAGGCACTGCTACAGGTATTCTGCGGCTTCCACATCGATGGAAACGAGTTGTACACAATGCTGGCGACTATATTGAAGGACTGTAAAACATGGTGACATGAATCACTTTTGTATTCCTTGTAAATAAATAGTTGCCACTATTAAAGTTCCAACCCTTGTACATGTCATTACTGCAATATTTTTAAAATTTTCAATTTTGTTTTGCATGAAAATTTTAGGTCCGAACACCACTTCATCAAATTTGTGACCAATAAAAATTTACAGACCTACAGAAGCAACAAGTTTATCTCTAAAATAAATTTTAATGGAATGTATTAAAAATTACTTATGCAATAAGAAAAGGAAACTATTTCTCAATGGAAATTTTCCCCCTGAGCATTAGAATCATATTCAAAGCAGGACTTAGATGAAAAGAGTTAGTTCAAGGAAGTGAGAAGTGATGACATAGTCATGTTGACACAGACCGCGGAGGTGCAATTTATCACACAGAAATAAGAATTTTTAATTTGAAGAATCAGCATTTAAAATTAACTATGTGTGAAAGATAGGTATAATTTGGAAGAAAGGATGTTACTGCTGTGTGCATTTTACAAAAGAATGTTTGAAACGTTAACCCTCCGTGTACGGCCCCCGCGATTTCCACGGGATATGAAATTCGTCTCGTGATACAGGTCGAGGGCGTGAAAATAGCGTATGTAAGTTTATTTCTCTTATTTTCAATACAGATCTCCCTTTTTCTCCATGTAGGACGAGAATATTGTAATATTAATATTTCATGTTTTGTTTTGCACCTAGATTGTGCTACAGGTTTATATTTACATTACTTTAAGGGAGTACTATTGTTTTTTCACAGCCGAACACGATTGATGCTGTTGCTCATATCATTGTGGAATAATAAGAAAATAGTAAATATGCTTAGTTCTTTTCATGATGCATTATTTGTATCAGTTTATTCAGAGACGACAAAAGAAAAACTAAAGCTGAAAGTGATTTATGATTATAACTTTACAATGGGTAGTGTCGACAGATGTGATTAGGAGATGTCATACTACCCTACTACCTGAAAACAACTTCGTAAATATTAGAAGAAAGTATTTTTCAATATTGGATCAAGCAATGTGGAATTTATATGTAACATACAGAAAAATAACAAACATGAAAAAATCACTTCTTGAATACAAGCTAGCTGTGATTGAGGAAATGTCTGGCAAATACTCTTGCTATATGCTCATCAGTACAATCTAGTGATGACAATATGAACTTTATTCGCCTTGTAGGGAGGCATTTTGTAAGCCACATACCACAAATTCTATAAAAAAAAGGAACCTAGAAGGCAGTGTGCTGCTCAAAAAAAAAAAAAAAAAAATGCAAAAAAAAAAAAAAAAAAAAAAAAAAAAAAACAATGGATAAAAAAACACACAATACAATTTGATGTGAAGAATGTAAAGATGGATTATGTTCAGAGCCACGTTTAAAAGTTTACCACACTAAAAAAATTTATTATAATAATAAGTATTATTATTAGCTATACAAGTTAGTTAGCATGTATATTTATTAAAATCAAAAAGATCCTGTGAATTTTTATATTTTTATTTCATGCACACTAAAATCGTGGGAGCCGTATTGTATGTTTTTTAAAAATTAAAAAACTTAAAATTCCTGCATTATACTAATTTTGTTAATAAAGATGTCAATAATAATATATAAAGATAGAGGGGGGGGAAACGCCCTTTATTTCAGGGCCAGAATGTATAATCGAGCAGTATGTGGACAGTTAATAATACTTACTCATTAATTTAAAAATAATGGATAAAATATGCTAGTTTTTTAACATGAAGTTTTATTTTCTTAAAATGCACAGGCCTTTTTTAATGCACATTTAGGTTAGAGTGTATTTAAGGGTGACCCTTTGATTATCGCTAAGTTGTTGTTTCATTTATGATAACCTGAGTAATTGAATGTTATGGAAATCCTATTATGACGTAATTGCTTGAATGATTGTGATGAATTTGAACAATGGGGAAAGATTTGTAAGGGTTGTATGTTGATGTTGCTTAGGAAGTATGCTGGTTATTTTGTGGTTTACACAGTAAAATGGCTGAATGTGGTAAGATTAATTTGAATTTCTGTATGATTTGGAATGAAAGGAAAAAAAAAAACATTAATTGACTGGTGTGTAAATGAAGGTTTACTTAGTAGCTGTTTACAGTCCTGTTTATAGGAAGGAAATGCTCGAACTATGGAACTATGGTTGAATGTCGGAAGATATTTTTGACTCTTATTTTTGCGAATTTATGTGGCGATGCCAGTCTACAGATTCTAGTTCAGATAATTTTAGGAAGTTTTTGGATGCTGTTAAGGAATTTTGTTTGACTGAAGACAGGGAAATTTCTAAATAAGTAAGTGGATATTTCCGTTGTGTAGTGCTAAGATAAATTTCCTTTTTTATGTTATTTCACTATTTGATTTAAAATGCAGTTCATTGAGATTATATATTTTTTGTTTGGCTCTAGTGTAGAACTAGCTGCTCCAAAATAACAAGTCAAAAAATTGCACAAACTCCGTGTCCATGTACTGCCAAAAATCGCCAAGAGGCACCCATAAATATCCCACATTTATTTACAATCATTTCTTCACCTGCATACTAACTGAGAGAATTCTACTACTGCTTCTAAGGTAACTATAATAACAGCTTACGGTGGCCAAAAGCAAGCTTAGATTAGCATAGATTTAAACATTATGGCAATTCTCTTTTACCCCCACAGCTTAAGAACTTATGTTTAGTTGCCTTTGAAATTAATAGCTTTATTCAAAATTTCTGCCAATCTAAAGTTGATTTTTTGCCTAGTTATAAATTTTACACTGACGTGTTTCTCTTTTAATTCGATATAACAAAAGATATTTTTTAAATAATTTCCTAACCTATGCTCACATGTATTACATTTAAATAAATACAATATGAAAGATTGTTGTCTTAAATTTGACAAAACAGCTTTATTCACAGTATTTAAATAGAATATTTAATTTTTCAAAAGAGGGGGGGGGCTACGGAGGAAAGCCATTTTTCCTGCGAAATTACTTTGTGTTTTAAATCATTATAAATGATCTAAAATGTTCCACTAGCTTTGTTTTTTAAGTTTTGCTACTTTAAAATTTTAATTTTGGAGTTCCTGAAACAAAACTGTTTCTACGCGTTGCTCACCTTTTTTATTGCAGAGCAAACATTCAAAAAACTTTTTTTTTTTTCCATTTTCCCATGTTTCGATCTAATTTTGTAAGAATATTAATTTTTCTTTGAAATAGCAATGCATTCTTGTTTATCTTCACAGTTTGGGCATTCAAAGATATTTTCATCATCATTTGTAAATTCTGTTTTAAAATCGGTGACATTTATTATTGACATCTTCTTTTTTGTAGTCAGCCTCAAAATGAATTTTCTTCAGATTTAGTTCATGTAGTCTTCAAAAACACTTTGCATTATTTTTCTTTTCTCTTGTCACTGAATTCTTGGTGTTATTTTATCTACCTGTGCATAGTAAATTTACTTTTGGCACAGCACTCAATTTCAATATCATCTTTTGCAGCAATCAAAGCAAGCAAATTTTCCAGTCATTTTTGCAATCACTGTATAGAAAATGTTGGCTGTAAACTTTTGTGTTCTATAATATATGCATTCTTTCGTTCAAAAGCAAACTTTCCTTATGTGACAAAAAAGGGGAGAGACATCTAGAAATAAACCTGTATCAAAAATTAAAAAATTTAAATTTAAAACAATAAAACTTAAAAATCAGAAATAGCTGAGCATTTTAGATCAGTTATAATCATATAGAACATCAAAGTAAGTCACACATAAAAAATTGCTTTCCTCCTTAGCATCCTCTTTTAAAAAATTAAATAATTCTCATTACATACTATGAGTAAAGCTTTTTGTCAAACTTAAGACAACGGTCTTGCATACTGTATTTATTTAAATGTAATGCAAGTGATGTAAATGAGAGTATAAGTTAGAAAATGATTTAAAAAATACCTGTCATTATATCGAATTGGAAGTGGAACACGCCAACGTAAAATTTATAACTATGCCAAAAAGCAACCATAGATTAAATTAAATTTTGAATAAGACTATCAATTTCAAGAGCAATTCCTCTTCATTAGCAGCAAAGAAAGAAATCCCACGCATGTTTAAAACTATGCCTGTCTAAGGTTGTTTTCAAAACCAAGAAAACATGAAACACAATGTCCCTTCCTTTTCCATTTCCATATGTGTTTGGGACTTTGCTACAGCATAAAAAGACATATTATATAAATGATGCTTTACAACACAAAATTTAAAATTTTCTAAATATTTATATTAGAAAACATATATGATTAAAATTAATTTGAGATGTCTACATAACTGGAATATTGCCTCACAGCAGAATGGAACTACAGTTTTAAAAGCATGAAACCAGAGCTGATACACCATAGTTACATCAGGTTAGTTACTGTCAAGCCCCCCTATAATGATGGTGTTGGCGAGGAATCACTCATAAGAATGGCTTAGCCTTCTCTTTAACCCTGATTCAGATAATGGTTGTTTTCTGAATACATTTGAAATTTGTTCTTTATTCAAAAATTTATACCTCATATTAAAACTTTTAGTTGGTATATTTAAAGATGTTTTTACAGACTTTTTTTGGGTTAAAAAAAAAAAAAGATTTGAATATTTGTTTGAAAACTGAAAAGATTATGAGAAAGCAATAGTTATATGGTCTAACAACAAAGCTATTATCCATTTATCCATTATTTATCTTTTAAATGATTTTAAAAATAACTGAGGTATTTTAATTTGCCATCAATTCTGAATAACTGAAAAAATTATACAGATTTTACACTGAATTCTATATCATCCTTGTAGTGCAATTTTATTTTACGATGACTTATATTTACGACTGAAAAAAAATAATATTCTCTAGTTACCAAGAAATTAAAAAAAAATTATAGTTGTATATGTTTTAAAAAGTGTTCTTACATTTGAGAAAAGAATAAAGTAAGAAACAATTTTTATTCAACAGTAGCAACAGTCTTTTGTTTGCATTTAAAACTGGCGCCATCTTTAGCAAAATTGTAAAAGGCTACGCCAGCTGCAGACTATAAATTGGGAATTAATCACACTGTACAACTCTGGTTGGCATGATATAGGGCTGTTAAAAAAGATAGACCCAATTCAATTACTGTGTAGTTTATGAAGTATAATTTGGATATGAACAGTCTACATACTGAAGGAAAGACGATATTCCAAAGTTTTGTTTACCATATCTGGTACAGTGATAGCTGCATAAATGGCCAATAGGATACTAGTGCAAATAGGCAGGTATTTCATTTCACCATCAGCTTGAGTAAGATGGCTATGATACAGTGCAGTGGGAATTTTGTCTCCGATTCGGCATTAACTCATCACCAACTAGGAAAAGCATCAAATGCTGATTAATGCAATTTCAAGAAACTGGATGTCTCTGCAAAGGAAAATGCTGAGAATGATGTTAGACCAATAAAAGACAGTTTTGTGCATAGTCCAAGATAGTCAACTAATACAGCTAATAGAGAACTAGGAATACCCCAATTAAGTGTATGGCATGTTTTGAGATTGCATTTGCTATACAAGCCCTACTGCTTACAAGTTGTGCAGGCTCTCAGTGAGAATGACAATGAAAAGCATATTGGATTTTGTGGTAATATGCTAGAAATGATGGGAAATGATGCGTTTTAACTGCACTTAATTTTTAGTGATGAAGCACCATTCCATCTTAGTTATGTTTACGTATGGGGTCTGCACAATCTCTATTCAACATTGTAACATGAGAGAGACTTAGTAAAGGTAAACGTCTTCTCTGCTATATCACGGACAAAAGCCTATGGACAATTCTTTTTTTTTTTTTTGCAGAAAGCACTGTAAGTGGAATTACGTACCTGGACATGTTGGAACAGTGGCTTTTTTTCTCAAGTTACTGATGATTCATATGATTTCATTTTCCAACAGAATGGAGCTCTGCTCCACTGGCACCATGATGTCCCAGGATTTTTAAATCAATCCCTTCCTCAATGATGGATAGATAGCATAGAAAATCGACCTGGCTTTACACTTCTGGCCAGATCTCCGGATCTCACACCGTGCCAACTTTGTTGTGAGGCTATGTTAAAGAGAATATTAACATCTCACTGCTACAAAACAACTCTGGCAGTACTGTGGAACCATGTCACTGCTGCGATGCATGTGGGATGAGTTTGCCTACTACTTAGATGTTTGCCACACAGCAAAGGGGGAACGCATTGAACATTTACAACCTGTACACACAAACTTTGAAACTTCCTCTACTATGTAGATTCCTTCTACTATGTAGATTCTTCATATCCACTTTATGCTTCATAAAATACAAGGTAATTAAACTGAGTCCAACTTTTTGAATAATTCTGTATTTAGTGAAAGCTAACTAGATACTGATGAATTTAGATTCAAATTATGGACAAGGTACAGACATTAATATTGTTACGTGCGTACGGGTTCGTTATATATTGAATGCACAAGTCGTTAAAAAGTTAACAAAAATTTATCCTTTCCACAAGAAATAAATTAAAATGCTGAAATATTTCTTCACAGATCTTCACACAATATCTCAAACGTTTAGCAAAAACTCAGTTCAAAATAGATAAAATAGTTCTATCTCACAGCGAAATCGCTACAATCAATACAGCATTAAGTAAACAAACAGCAGTTCACTTTTTACAGCTAAGTAAGTATAACAGCAACAACAACGGAGATGAGGTGTTTCACCTCGGCTTTTATAAGCTTTTTAATTATCAGTAGAACAATCATGATTTTTCTGGATGGCAACAGTAATTACGAGATATTTATTAATTAAGCATTAAATGCACGCGCTCTTTTATTTTTATTGCTATTTTTTTTTTCGACGTAGCTTTCTCTTCAAAAATCGTCTGCGTTGCACGGGGAAATAAAAAGGAATTTTAATTACAATTCTAATTAAATAGCCAAATAAATGTGAAATTCGTAACAATATCTACTATGTATTTGTAGAATTCAAATGCTTGTCTATTGATCTGAAAATCCTTTTAAGAGATTGCTGGAAACACAAGGAGTATATGAGACTCTTGGACTTTATCATTCAAGGTGCCCTCTGTCAAAACTAAGAAACTAGGCAGATAGTTCTTGTGCACTTTACTACAGTAAATAATATGGTATAATTTTACAGAAACTCTTCAACTTTTTTAATTATTTGTGGTATATGTTTAATTGAAACTTTTGTACAGAAATAAAATTTGAAAAAATATATATAGTAAGCAACTTTTTTAAAAAAAAAGAATTTATTAGGTTTGATTTAATTATTTGTGGAAAATATTTGAGGGTTATGGATATAGTGGAAATGATGCTTTTAGAGTAGACATTCAAAGAGAAACTGACTTGCATTCATTTTAAGTTTTTAAAAAACTTAAAATGCATAAGACTACAGTCAGTCTATTCATTTGACATGGTAAGTTTATCTGAATATGCAGAGCTGCAAGGACTATCTGCCTGAGAAGGATGCTTTTGGACAGGACTTTATGAGGAAAACTGGCTCATATTCAAATTACACATGGGAAACACCATGAAAAGCTACACGCAGTCAGCCTGTTTGGATGGGCATAAACCTAAACTAGGTTGAACTATCAGTATTTAGAGGTCTTAATCACTTGGTAGGTAGAGGTCTTAATCACTTAATCACCTATGGTAAAAACCACATACATTCAACCAATGTATGTCATCTATTTCCTTAACTTGTTTTGATAAATATAATAATGTAAAAATCATTCTTATATGAAATGCCATCAACTATGTACTTCCACTTCTTGTATTAAAATCCAAATATGAGATCAAACTAACAATGAAAAACATTTGTTACATATACACAAGTTATATTATATAGCTATACATCAAGAAATATATCTATTCCTTTTAATGGCAAGTCTTCATAATTCATAAATCTTTTTTTTCACAATGTTATAAAACAATAATATATCATATAAAGAATGAAGAGATATTTAAATTTTTTTTGACTTAGTTTTTTTTATGCATTACCTTGAACGTAGCTTATAATCTTTCTTTTTCTCGAGAAGACCAAGATGCTTTCCAGACTCAGGCTGTAATACATTAGAAAATGGATATCAATAAATATTTATAAAATTTTATTGTAAAGACCAAGACATTATTAATATTTTTAATAAATATCCCATTACGACAATAACTGACACAAACATAAATGTATTGATTCTTTTATCATATTCATGCAGGAACATTATCCTCTTCAAGAAAAAAAAGAAAAAATACACTGTAAATCACAATTCATATGAAATACAGACATTATGAAAACATAATATATATATAACAAAATATAATAGCTGCTTTAAGAATGATTGGCAACCTCAAAATTGACTACTCTAGATTTGGTGCTCTCCTCCTAAATTCGGGACCTTTCCATGTTATACAAGGTCTGTCCCAAAAGTAATGCGCCCATTTTTTTTTTCAAGAAATTCACTGAACCGATTTGTACAATTACTCAATATTCTTCGAAATACATCCCTCCTGCTTTAACACACTTGTTCCAACACGATTTCCATACTTTATATGAGTCCGTCAGTAACTTTGTCGTAGTCGCTTTGATGTTCTCCAGGGTCCCCAAATGCTGTCTTTTGAGGGATTTTTTATTCTTCGGGAAAAAATCAGGACTGAAGCAATGCAAAAGTCTCCGCATTTTCTCAAGTTTGAAACAAAACTTTGTGAATCGCTGATCGAGATTTTTTTCGATTTTGATTTAAACCAAGAACTCATACAAGGGTTCACTGAAACAGGCCACTGTAACTCTCCAGGAGCTTGGAGCCAACTGGCACTGATTGCGCTGTGTTTCCAAGAGTCCACCCACCCTTCTGTGCAAGTGGCAATGCTGTACAATGGACAGTCGCAGCAGAAGAAAATGGGTCGTATTACTTTCGGGACAGACCTTGTATAGCATTCTGTGAAAAAATGAAACTGAAACAAAAAATTAATTAATCACAGCTTGTTTCTATAATTGCATCTACTACAGCTTGTCTGTACTTTTGCATCTACTTGGCAATATAAATACCGCTCGCAAGAAATTACGTCATTCTTTTTTTAGCTCCTGCCACGCTGTCAACTATATGCTTCTCTGCTTGTCTTTCTTCTCATTCTAAACTGATATCGTATCCCTGTTAACCTGTGTACATAAGAAATCATTATAATTGCTTATAATCTACAAATATTTCATCCATTAAGAAAATGATTTGATATGCCTGTAAATAAAGATTGGTGATTTATTGAAATCCAGTTTTGTTATCTTCATCAGTACACATTCAACTCTGGCCAGGATGACTGCCAGCTGTTCAAGTACCTCTTACACATTAAATCATCATATATATATATATATATATATATCATACATATATATAAATATATAATAAAAATTTAAATTGCAAATTTAAATTCTTAATTTTATTCTATCCTTAAAACAGTAACATGCTTAAAATAAATCTTTCTGAAGTACATTTTCAACTCTCTGTCATATTCTTATATAATGCTAATGATACATGCACTGAAACCTTTATCCAATTAGACTGAAATCAAATCTTAACTAACAAGAGTATGATTATATTTCACTATTCTTAAACTAATATAGACCACTTATCTTTTTCCTTATCACACACCTCTATGGTGCTAACGTTCCTTCACTTCTATTGTATCGCTGCTTATAACTCTGTGAAAAGGAAGCTAATAATTATGGATTGCAAGGCATTAAATCTCGTACCAGTTTAGTTGTGTATGTTTTCTGGTATACTATGTCCAGAATACAGAAATATTGAACTGCTAAAGATTGCACCTTATCTTGTAATCAAGGAGCTTTTATTCTCACCTCCATTTTTTTTTTTACTTACATATACACCCATATATAATATACACTGGTGTGCAAAAATTAAGGACGAAGTCGAAAAATTAGCATTAGCTGAACGAAGAGGCAGAGCGGACAGAAAGACCAATCAGGAGATTAAGTAAAGTGATGTACGGTAGCACATGCGCAGATACGCAGGTAGACGTCATGGGGGAGTGTCTGAGTAGTATAAAGCATGTTGTTGGTGTAAGATCAGTATTTCTGGCAAAGAGATTGCACGCCGTATAGCAGTTAAAATCACACCGAGTTGCTGCCTCAGCGAGAAATGGCGAATAATCAATCTGTTAGACATCTGGATGCTTTTACCCGAGGTCGAATCATTGGAAAGTTGGAGGAAGGCCGCAGTGTGACAAGTGTGGCTGCAGAGTTCGGAATTGCTCACAGCATCGTTTCACAACTTTGGAGACAATTTCAAACTACAGGAACAGCTATCCGGGGGTTTAGTAGTGGTCGTCCATGAGGAACCACACCCGCAGATGACCAGTATATTGCCTTACAGGCCAGAAGAAACAGGCGGCAGACAGCGGGGGAAATCGCTAGACACACGACACAGGTGACTGGAATCGCCTTTTTACCATGGCCAGAAGACTGCAGGGTGGTGGTCTGTTTGCATGACGCCCTGTACGGTGTGTACCTCTAACGCCTGCCCATCGGAGAAGGCGTTCTCTGTTGTGCCGGGAACACCGGAATTGGAGAGACAATGAATGGGGACGAGTACTCTTTACAGATGAGAGCAGATTTAGTCTGAGTTGCGATTCTAGACACATACACATCTGGACAGAGCGGGGAACACGCAATAAACCCTTCAACATCATCAAAAGGGACTGTTTTGGAGGTCCCAGAGTTCTCGTTCGAGCACACATAATGCTTGGTAGCCGGACTGACCTTCATATCTCCCAAGGAGGTTCATCACCTGGGACTGCTATTGTAACGAGGTTCTTCTTCCTTACAAGCGTCTTTTCACAAGGGCTATGGGTCCTCAGTTCCTCTTCATGGACGACAACGCTCCACCTCATCGCACAGTTACTGTCGAAGAGCTGTTGGAGAGTGAAGATATTGAACACATGGTTTGGTCGGCAAGATCTCTGGATCTAAATCCCGTCAAGCATGTACGGAACTTACTAGGGAGACCCGTGGCAGCACGTAACTTATCGCCAGTAACGATTCCGAAACTGCGATTGGTGCTACAAGAGGAACGAGCAGCAGTGTCTCAACAGCTCCTTAACAACCACATATCCAACATGCACAAATGATGTGAAACCTGCCTAACAAGTCAGGGGAGATCATATCCCCTATTAAAGACCGGATGTTTCTTGCTGGACACCCATCACAGGGATGTTTCGGCCTTGAGTCGCATTGTGCTCCATGCTACTTTTTCAATAAAGCTTCTGTTTATCCCTCTGATTTCTCTTTTAGTAAGTGTTGCTTACATTACTCATGTCATTATGTATTGGGGATCTTACGGTATTAAATGTGTTGATTTGGAAAGCTTTTGTACAAAGTTATATTGAAAAAACCGTCTCGTCCTTAATTTTTGCACACCAGTGTATATATGACTGTGTGTGTGTTCACAGACATACTTTTCTATAAATATATACAGAAATTTATATATAGAGCGAGACAGATAAATTAATATATATATACAGTATATTCTCGATTATCCAGGTGTGGAATACCTGTGCATGGCACTGCCCATACACACACACTCAATGCTACCTGTGAGAGTGTTAAAAAAAAAAAAAAAAAAAAAGCACAAGTCTTGGCATGGTCTAAAAACTGCTGAATTGTGTCTTTAGGTTAATTTCAATGACTTTTGTTTTACAATTTATTCGGGATGCACATAGTCATTGGCATCATTTCAGTTGATCATCCAGAAGGATACGACCACCGTTGGTTTTTCAGCATGAAAACAGACTTTTGTACACTTCAACAACATTACCAGTCCTACCTTTTAAACTGGTGTTTTAGGCATTATTGCACAGCCACAGATTTCCCTTATATAACTGTTCCAATCAACAATAGTGTAATGATTTATATCAATTTGACATTGACAAAATTCAAGGGAAGTTAATTCTAAACACCATACGTAAATGAAATGAAATGTCATTAAGAAACTGATTCTAGATCTTCAAACCAGTTTTGAGAATGCAATCCTTATTTTCTTTCCACATCACATCTTAACATTTCCATTTCGGTGCTTCCTTTGATTTGAGGTAAGAGTTTCATTTATGGTTTTTGGTGCACTTTCTTTCAAAGTGAATAATTCCTAGTTCCTGAAGAAACTGTATAGAAGGTGTTTCATCATTAGATGAGTCCCAAATTTTCATATCCATAGTAAATATACATAAGATACACACAAAAAAAAAAAAAAAATGCTACATCTTTAGAATTTCTATTCTCATTGCCAATTTTGTAAAGAAAGTCTTATACTTCTTTAAAAAAGTGTAGCGCCTTTAAAAATAAACACTGCCGATAATATGTGAGCCAATCTCTTGGTGAGTTTAGCAAATCATCTGACGACGACTCCAATCTTGATAACGGAACAATACCATCCCATCATCTGAAAGATAAAATTTGTACATAACCACATTTACTGGTCTTCTACAGTTTTAAGAGCCTCGAACAAAATTTACACCGCAAATAACAGTACATTATGCTGAAAAAACACACAAACAAACATTTACATTAGAACTGAAAACTTTTAATTGAAGAATCTTTAAAATTGATTAAAACCAATATTAATATTTTAGGAATTAAAAATACAATTTCGAATCCGTGTTTAATGAAATAATTCAAGAAATTTTATACATTTTTAGGTTAAAATTCAATAATCGGAGTGAGCGACAAGCTTGGCTAGAGTTTTTATTTGGCATGATTTTGATTTGGTTATGGTTCCCGGCTGTATGTTTTCTTGTGGCAAACCCAGAGTGTTATTTCGGTAACTCTAAGAGTGCAAATTTAATATAGCCAGATTTTTTAAAAAATTTAATTTTGAAATACTGTTTGTTTTTCAAAGTTTTACTGTTTAATATTATTATTATTATATATATGTTTAATATTATATCTATATAAATATTTGTAGAAGGTTAAGCTTATTGGTGAGAGAACGTTGGATTTCAGATGACGTGAAGTTTATAATTTATGAATGTTTTCATTTAATTATATTTAGTTAATTTTTTTTTTAGCTTTGCTTCTTGCATGTGGCAATCGAAAGATGCAGAATATTTAAAGCTTCTAAGTTTTGAACGAAAGTTGTTTAATGCGTTGAATTTTACGACAACATTTAACTTGAATATTTTAATGAGTTTATGATGCATCCGTTATTAGTGTGAATTTAAATATATTTACTTGGTTGATAATTTTGGAGTCCGAGGAAAGTGTTATACGATTTATTATTTTATTATTCATTATATTATTTTATCATGAATTATATAGATAGGATTATGTTTTTACTTGCAAAGCTGATGGATTTTGTTTTACTTAAACAGTATTTTATCATCTCATTTTACCGTTCTGTTTATGTAAAATAAGGGCGTTTCACTACTGCAAAACTTACAAGTTACTATTCTGTTTACGTTTAAAAATCACATTCTAGTGCTTTCATTACCGGCAAAAAAAAAATCTAAATTTTTATTTTTGGATTCTTACTTTCAGCCTCCAGACGGTTACCATGCGCTAAAAATTTTAAATCTCATTAGATACTTATTTTACGAAACTATATATGATAGCGAACAACCTTTGATTTTCCACTCTTGGTAATGAAATCATTTTGAAACAGACAGCGCTGTCTTAACCAGGGTATCATTTAAGCAAAAATAGAACATATTTAATGCATTATCAGAAGACGAAAAACAAGTCAAAATACTACATATTAATACCTGATGCCTTTCACGATGTTGTCTTTGACCACTTTTAGCAGCCTTTTTCCAAGAAGACATTTTATGTACGATATTACCACATTTACCAAAACTTCTACGCACCATGCGAATTACTTCGTTCGCTGTTGTTCAATCTTTCTGCCCGTAGAAGGAAATGAATGCAACGGCGCGGCAGAGAAAACTTACATGCAACAACTAAAAAAAAAAAAAAAAAA
>KK116803.1:1888989-1913591 GCA_000611955.2 Stegodyphus mimosarum | reverse complement strand
TCCTGCTAATGCAACATTTTTTGCCTTTTGTCCATAACGTGGTAATTTTGGCTCCTGAATTAGCCCGCTTTTTCCCATTTTTACATGTATTCAAACTCTAGCCATTCACAACTTACTAAATATTAAATGTCATTAAATTCAAAAACATAAGATTACACTCTCCAGTTGCCAGACTCGGAATTACAAAGTTATAAACATTAAGCACGTGGAGTTACACTGACAACGTCCGGGTATATAAATTTAACTCTAAGTTTACTGCATAAAGAGTCCAAAATTCAGTTCAAATATCTGTCTGGCCTTCTAATCACTCTCGTATTGCTACTTCTTTGCTCACTGTCCCTTGTTATGAGTTAGCGGAGATTGAGAGTTGATCTTTTAAACTTTGCTCTTGAGGCGATTTGGGATCATAAGTTTTCTGTACGGTAACTCCTTGTTCTGTTCCTCTCAGGTTCTCTTCAGTAGCTGAACTGTTCTAAGTAACTCTAATGTCTTTCCATTTCTTCCAAATACTGCTCCTCCTGATCTATATATATGATTGGGCGTCTTATGTACTTCATTTACAAGTGATGGTTTCCAATGATTATCTTCATACACCGTAACATAATTTCCTTTGCCCAACGATTTTAATATTTTTGTATGACGATCATAATATAAGTTCTGCTCAATTCCTTTTTGGTTGATTCTTTCTTTTCCATTTTCCACAACTTAAGATTGTAAGAAAAATAATTCTTCCACGCATAACTCGTTGAGCTGGTGATCCTAAAATCTCATTAGTTAGAGAATTCGCATGAGATAACAATGTTAGGAATAGCATGACCTGCTCGAGCTCTCTAGATAGGACCTCTGTGTGATGGTGTACTCACCCGGGTACGTAAGCCCGAGGCCTTACCCCTATCGAATAGAGTTAAAATTTCCTAATCCATACCAGGAACATAAGCAAAGCAGTTGTAAACCTTTTTCAAAATAAGTTTTAAATTAGAAAGATTAATAAACAGTTTACATGTAATTGTGAAAATTAGTGGTGTAATGAAGCTGTTAACCAGAAAAGCCATTGAGCTGATATAATTGCTATAAACAAAAATATTATGCAAAGGGCAAGTGCGAAAACGGGTCTAGTGTAGAATTGGGTGTCCTTTCGATTGGCGAAAAAGTTTGTTCAGGTTTGGCGATGAAACCTTATTTCTGGTTACCATGAGAGTTTTAACATGGTTTTAGCTTCTTGATTTATTAAAGTGAAAATAAATCCATGTGCACATGGACAAAGTCAAGGCAATGTGCAATGACTAGTTTGTGCAATTCTCTGATGTTTTTTTAAGTGAACATAGGTCGATGTGTACATGGACATGGAGTTTGTGAAATTCTTTGACTTCTTGTTTTGGTTTTGTGTAGCGGCCATCTTGAAATTGTGTCTTATTGGCGCCGATCTTGGCGTCAAAACAGAATCGCCAAAAAACAAGGGCACCCAATTGTAAACGTTTACTGCGAAAACATTGGTGCTATGAGTAATATAAAAAAAGTGAGCATATAATAAGAGCAAACAATTGTCAGGATCAACAAAATTTGGCCAAGATATTTTGCAGCAGAATTGCGCCTTACAAACAAAAGAGAATGCGAAACTGAGGTAACTGGAATTGTATAAGCGTAATAAAATTATTATAACAATTGTAAGCTATGATGAAATTCATATTATAAATTGTGCAAATTACTACATATGACTAGCCTTGACATTTGAACTAAAAATTTCTTCGAATAATGTAAACAAGATGGAAAGTTTAACTATATTGTTTTCAGCGGCCTGGAATCCTGGTAGTTTGGTAGCAATTTTATTAAGAATGTTATATATATATATATAGAGAGAGAGAGACTTTTAAACATTTTATCTAACTAACAAGTCAGAAAAGGAACCTAGGCCTGGGTCATTAGTTTTCTTATCACTAGAAACATTTCTGCTCTTTCTTTCTGCTTTCTGCCTTTGTTTTCCACAATACTTGCATAGGTGATTCTATGTGTAACATTTGATGTTTTAGTATTAATTGTTTTGTTTATATTAATATTTTCATCAGTTTTATTACTAACAGGTTTGGTTGATAGAAGGAAATTTTGAACAACAACGATATTTTGCGATGTGGCCGCTTTGTAAATAGTTGCAACACTTAACGTTTTTTATTTTTTTCGCTGAGCAGTTTTCTGTTTTGTGGGGCCCAGCGCATTTAACTCATCTGGACTTGAGTTTGCACATTTCAGAAGAGTGATTGAAGTGCTGGCAGTTGGGACACTGCACAACATTTTCCTTTCACTTTGTAGGCATCAACTTCAGTGTAAAAATGCATGAAATAATTTAGATAATAAATCTTTTCAATGCCAGGGGCATTCTCAAGTTGCACCTGGAACAGGGGCATATTACTTTACTGTTTAATCTATGCATTTGTGTGATTTTCTTACTTTGTAGTATTTATTTGTTAATTCTTCTTGCATTTCATCTACCGGGTAGTCTGACGGGAGCCCTTAATAACTACCTTGACTGGTCTTTCAATTTTCTAGAACTAATATAGTGTTCAAATTTCTTTCTCATCTAAATACCTGGTGATTGCTGTATGGTCCTCTTCAAACTTCGGAAGAATTCTTAAAAATTCTTCGCTGACTCTTCTAGCAAAATCGAGATTTGTATCTGCACATAGTATTTTTAAGAAGTCCAAAATTTAATTTCTGGCTTGGTCATAATTGGCTTCACCGTAGGAGGTTGAACATTTATTCTATCAGTAGTCGGTTGGGTGTCAATAATTGCATTTTCGTTGCAGTCTCTGAGTCAATGTTTAGGTTTTCGAATCTGTTTTGAACAGGAATCTCAACATTGCATTTCACAATATTAGAAGATCTAGCCGTGTTTTTGGACTGTTGAAAGCCTTCATCATCCTGAGTATCTTCGATACCTCTCTTTGTCATTTTTGAGGATTTCATAGATTTAGTGCTACATTTCCATCATTTTTAACAATCACATTAGGGCTATTATCATCATTAACATTTATAACATATGTGTTACTGGCATTATTACCATTAACATTATTAACAGAAATTCATTTAACCTGCTTTCCGAAATTTTAAAGACCAGTGTCTTTAAGAGAAGCGTTAACATAACTAAGGTTCAAAGCACCAAAGGCTTCACACTTTGTATAACTGCAGCAATCCTTCGGCGATGACACGTTGTCTCTGGCACTTATGAATTAGGATTTGTTTGACTTGTTCTGATTTTTCATCATTATAGTCAGGTAAAGACAAATTCGCTAGATTCCATATTTAATTTGAGCTTTTCTGCACGATGCAGAGCACTCACATAGTCGTCGAGGGTATAAATATCCTTACTCAGAAGATGACACCACTTATCGCCTAAAAAGTGATCGGCGAATTCACAAACATCATCAGGTAGCCCAGCTGCATGGCAACGAGCTATAATCGAAGCACCCATGTTGGTTAGTAGGGAGAATTCATATCCCTCCATAATTCATAATAAAATCCACTATAAACATGTAATCCTTGAGCACTCACTGCAGCAAAAGAAAACAACACTAGCACGAGAAATACTAATCCACACGAGAAATAATAATCCGCACGATAAACAAGCACGAGATAATCCACACCCTCGAATGGCCCTCGAGCTTTCCTCACAATTTCCTCGTCGTTGGTACTGAACGCTCTGTAAATCTATTCAACTGCGGATGGTATGGACTACTCGTTATATGTTTAAACTGGTATTTCTTGGCAAATTTTGTAAATTCTTTAATTGGTACATTGTGAGATATCACTATCAATGATATGTCATATGTTGCAAAATGGAATTTTGGTAGCTGAACATTGTCTGACTTCGAGTATTCGCTAATTTGGAAATATGAAAAAAGGGAAAAATAATCTACAGTTAACAGGTATACGTCTTTGTTAAACTCGAATAAATGTGTTCCAACTTTTCAATCAGATAGAATATGAAATTAGAGGGTATCCTATATATGAGATATATCATCCTCATATGAGAACAAAATATATGGAAAATTTACCTTATTTTAAGGTAAATTAGGAATATCATGCGGTATCATAGGTTCCCCTACATTTTGCTCTGATATAAGGATTATATATAGGACATACTGTAATTTCATATTCTATTTGAATCTATCTGCTTATGCAGAAATGGACAAACCAAAACATCTCTAGCCCTTTTCTTACATTTTTGTATACCAAAGTTAAGTTTCATGTATTCAACTTAGTACCTCTTTTTACACAGATAAAGAGAAAATTACCCTTCCTCCTTTGAAAAATCGGTCGTTATCTGTTGTCAACTCATCTGTGTAGTCCCAAAATACTTTCACTTGAGGTTATAGCTGACGTTTATTTTTTGATCAACCTCTCAGAATACATTTATTTAAACACTGTCTTTAGCATCACATTCACTTCCTTTCTTCAATTCCTCAATTTCTTCATCAGATGCTGGTATTAGAGTACCAATTTCTGCCTCTTTATTATTATCTTCTTGTGTTGTATTGAAATATTCTTTACTTAAAAGAGTCTGCTATTAGTAAGTCTTTCGCCTTTTTGTAACGCACATCTAGATCATAATTTTGTAAATTTAACAGCCTTCTTCGTAATCGTTGAGGTTCCATAAAAAGACGTTTCTTAGTTATGCTTTCTAACGGTCGATGATCAGTTTCAACATTTGTCATATATTGTTGAAATTTAGAATATCCAAAAGTCATAGATAAAAGTTCTTTTTCTATCCAAGCATAAATTTTCCGACTCTTCTTCAGAACTCTCGAAGGATATGCAACTGTTATAAAACAGCCCTAACAGTTTAGATTTTCCTGTAGTAAAACAGTCCTAATACTTTAGAACTTGCATCTACTAAAAGAGTTACATACTTATTAATGCCATGGAATTTTAATAAGATTGCTTTTACAATCAGTTCTTTAAGCTTATCGAATGCTTTTTGAGGTTTTTCAATCTAGTGCCACCGAACTTTTCCCTCAAGTAACTGTCCTAATGATGCCATTAATAACAGTTTAGTCAGGCATAAATTTGATCAAGTAATTAATCTTTCCTAAAAAACTTTCTACAGAAGACACATCTTTAAGTTGGCTCATTTTATCAATAGCTTTCACTTTAGAGAAATCAGATTTTAATCCCTGTTCACTAAATTCGTGTCCTATATAATTCGTAAGATTAACTTTTATTTTACACTTATTCTCGCCGAACTTCAGTTTTTTTTGCGTGTTATTTGGAGTACTATTTTAAGTAGTAGGTCACGTTGTTCCTTTTCATTAAATCCCCATGCTCTAATGCATTCAACTTCTACTCGACTCCTTCTATTATTTGGTTCAGTTTTCTTTGACAAATTTCTGAAGCCAAATATATGCTAAATAGTAATTTTTTAAATTTGTATCTGCCAAAAGATGTATTGAAGTGCAAAAATTACTACATTCTTCGTCAAGCTAGGTTGCCAAAAACACTGTTAGCATCTAGAACAGAACAAATGTTTTGCATTTAGCATATTAGTGACAACTTCGTCGACCGTTAACATAGGATAATATTCTGGTTTATCGCTTTATTTAAATCTATAGAATATAAACATATTCTTAGTTCGTTAGGTTTGACAACAGTGACCATTGAATTTACCCGTTCAGTTGGTTATTTTACTTTTTCAGTGACATTAAAATTTTCCATTTTTTGTAATACTTTATCTCGTATAGCTATGGGTTTTTTCTTTGTAGGATTAATTACTAGCATTACCTCTTGTTTTAACTGAATTTTATATTCTCCATTTAAACAGCCTAAGCCTTTCTAATAAGTTTTCAATATAAACAGACATCGCTTTTTGAATCAAACCTAGTTGCATACATGAGGTGATAGATTCTTTGTCTATAACTTGGAAGTCTACAAAATAAATATTTTCCCCATAATAGCAGTTAAGCATTACTCTTCCTACAGCATTTATTTTATTCCCAGAGAATATAACTAACCTTTTAATTTCAGATTTCTGTATTGCAATGTCCAGCTTTCTCACTTTGCTTTTAGAAATAACACTACTCTGGAACATAACTGCAAATTATGCTTACTTTTATTTACATAAACGTCAACAGTCCATTTCTACTCTTTGTTATCCAAACTTAGGTTTAACGTGATAAGGTATTTCTCCCGCCTTCTTTGCATACTTTCGTGGTGTAGTGGTCAGCACGCTCAGCGCGTATTCGAAAGGTCCGTGGTTCGAGTCCTGACGAAGGCATTGCACATTTGTCTCTTCTCCTGCTTCAAAAATACCTAATAGTGGTGCCCGAACTAAAAACGGCGGTGGATGATGATTCTCCATCACCTAGATTTGGCGATTGGGCCTCCTAATACCCAGTCGCCCTTTAACAGGGGGAGTATATAAGGTATTCCTCTCGCCTTCTTAGCATGCCTTCGTGGTATAGTAGTCAGCACGCTCGATGCGTATTCGAAAGGTCCGTGGTTCGAGTCCTGACGAAGGCATTGCACATTTGTCTCTTCTTCTGCTTCAAAAATACCTAATAGTGGTGCCCGAACTAAAAACGGCGGTGGATGATGATTCTCCATCACCTAGATTTGGCGATTGGGCCTCCTAATACCCAGTCGCCCTTTAACAGGGGGAGTATATAAGGTATTCCTCTCGCCTTCTTAGCATGCCTTCGTGGTATAGTAGTCAGCACGCTCGATGCGTATTCGAGAGGTCCGTGGTTCGAGTCCCGGTGAGGGCATGGCTCATTTTCACTTCTCGAGCATCGAAATAACCTAATGACTCTACAACGTACCTACATAAAATTCTAACTCTTCCTCAGAGTCGGGATTTAGTAATTTAATTATTTCCAGTTTTTTGTTTGCCTTGATGATTCGTATTTATTCTATAGATTTTACACTGCTTCGAAAAGCGCCTTTTTACGCTAATGACAGATTTTCCATACATAGGACACTTTCCGTATCCATGAAATGTTCTATATTAAAAGTAAACTTTAATTGCTTGTTTCTCAGTATTTACTTTTTAATATATATTTTTACTATGCTCGTTTTTAGTTTATTTTCCACTATTTTAACAACAGTACTCTGATTTTTTTAGATATTTTAATTTGGATTCTACTGAAGAAAAGGATGCCTTTTGATTTGGTGCCAAATACCGGCACTGATACTGGTTTTCTAGTAACCCAGAATCAACTCTATTTCCCCAATGTATGGCACTCTTTTTTTTTCGTTATTTGTTAATGCTTTTCTTATGCTTATCTGAATGGAACTTCTTAGTTTACTGACTGAAGGGTACGTGATTTATCAGGCATTTTGAATTTTGACCGTATTTTGAATTACTGTAATTTCAATTTTCATTAATTGACCTTTGGGTTTCGTTAGCTGGTTGGTTTTAATTAATTATTGTCCTTTCACTTCCACAAAGAAATATGTTTGGTACGATAAATACTCATTTCTTTTCACGATTTAGAGCGAAATGGTAAGAAAGCTATAATTGATTGTTGTATGAGTGAAGGTTTAATTAGTTCTTGCTACGAATGTCAAGATTGCACAAAAGATATCTGTCTGGTCGAGCTTAAGGATCAGTCGGATTGCTATGAAAGAGTTTGTCGCTAGAAAGGCGCTCGAAACTGGCGCTCATACCAACACCACTGAGAGCGTGTGGGCAACATTAAGTGAGAGTTTTCACAAGCGGGCTCTTTGGCGGTACTATTCGGACGACATTTTGTATTCCTACTTTGCGGAGTTTATATGGCATCGTCAATACGGGGATCAAGAAAAGAAGGATTAGTTCCGGGACTACGTAATTTGTAATATGTATACGAAGCAGTCATCCGACCCTGACAGTGAGACGTAGCCATACATGTTGTAACATGTTTGATGATGATGTTGTTTTTGTAACATATTTTCAAAGTTGTTTCGGGTGACAACCATCTTAGAAACATTACATTTTGATACTATACTTGGGTCATAATATAGTAGTATGCAATATTATAGGTGTATAATTAGGCTTAGGTATATAATATTTCGTAAATTTGTCTTAATGCCATTTAATTTATTATTTACCTTCTTCTACAGGAAATGCATTATGTATTTCAAGACCACTAATTCCTATTGCACGAAGAAAAGTGTAAACTTTCACCTTTTCTTCTTTATTATGTAATCCACTGGCTACTTCATCAATTTCGAACGATTGCATACATCTTTTCCAGTTTGAAGAAATATTTTCCTTTGAATTTCATCGACCCAGGTGGCTTTAAATTTTCCATTTTGAAAGCAAAATACTCCTGGCATCATATAAAACACTGAGGGTGCCCTTTTAACTGTCTAAGCTATTTTATTTACAAGGGCAAAATACATAGTCCAGTCACATTAATGTGACCATCTGTCAAAAGCCAGAATAACCACCTTTCGCAGAGCGGACTGCTGCGAGACGTGCAGGAAGAGAGTCACATAGGTCCCTGAAGGTGTTCTCTGGGATGTTGAGCCATGCCGACTCTAATGCCGTGGCCAGCTGCGCTAGATTACGCGGTTGAGGATCCATGGCGCGAACAACTCGATCGAGATGGTCCCACAGATGCTCGATTGGGTTTAAGTCAGGTGAGTTTGCTGGCCAGGGGAGGACGGTAAACTCATCCTGGTGCTCTTCGAACCACGCACGTACACTGGCAGCTGTATGGCACCTCGCATTGTCCTGCTGGAAGATGCCATCATCCTGAGGAAAAACAATGCGCATGTAGGGGTGAACATGGTCCGCAAGGACAGATGCGTACTTGTATTGATCCATTGTGCCTTCCACAATGATCAGTGAACCTAGAGAATGCCAGGAAAACATTCCCCAGACCATAATGCTCCCGCCTCCAGCTTGGACCGTTCCGGCAATGGTTGCAGGGTGGTTCCTTTCAGAGGTTTCACGCCTTATACGCCAACGTCCATCTGTCCGATGGAGCATAAAACGCGATTCATCCGAAAACGCAACCTGTCGCCACTCAGTGGACGTCCAGCTGCTGTACTGGCGTGCAAATTCTAGCCTTCGCCGTCGATGAACAGCAGTCAGCATAGGTGCACGAACCAGGCGTCTGCTTCGGAGGCCCAGACGCAGCAATGTTCGCTGAATAGTACTTTGGGAGACACTTTTGGTAGCCCCTTGGTTCATTTTGGTGGTCAGTTGCTCAACGGTAGCCCGTCTATCTGCCCGAACGCATCTCCGCAACCGTCGTTCGCCTCTGTCATCTATGGCCCGTGGTGCACCACATTTGCCACGTCGCTGATTTTGGACAGTCCCATTTTGCCATGCACGGTACACTTTTACCACGGCGGCACGCGAACAGTTCACAAACTCAGCCGTTTCGGAAATGCTTCCACCCTTGGCCCGAAAGCCAATGATCATGCCCTTTTGGAAGTCGGATAAATCGCTTCGTTTCTGCATTACGCCAACGATTGAAATGTTTTCCGAAGCCCTCACACACCCTTTATATACGCTCAACTGCACTGTGCTGCCACCTGCCTTCTGTGATTGGTTATTTAACTCTGACATGGAAAGTACGTGGTGGTCACATTAATGTGACTGGACTGTGTATTAAATACTACAAAGAACTGAAATATCGACATAGCTATATTTTTATATATATCCGACTCTAGACATTCACAAGTCACTAAATACTAAATGTAATGCGTTGCCATTAACACATTACTAAATACTAAATATTGCAGAAAATATTGAGCTCACTGGTGAAAACAAATTTCTGATTCAGTGCGTCGAAATTACGACTAAGTCAGATGTCATGCTCCAATTCTCTAACGAGAAAGTATCGCTATTGATTATCTCACGTATCTTAGCTAGTAATCACAAAGTAAAATTAAATTTTTTTTTGCATTTTCTTGTCACTAAATGATTTGAGTTTCACGAGTTTAAAGAATTGGTTTAAGAATTTGCGATCTTTTATCTCAGATACGTCTGCGAAAAAATTGAATTCATGTACTTTTCAAAAACCGTGCACGAATGACTTTCTTTGTGCTACTTAGCCAAAGAAATATAATAAATTTGTGATATGTACTGCTTGTAACTGCTAGATTTTGATTTCATATGGTGGAAAGGCGGTTGTTTTTAAGCAAGCATGTAAATAAAACAAGGAAGACACCTTTATTAGCAAAAATAGGCTCAGGGGAAATTTCCACACAGATGCAAAATTACGATACTTATCTTTCAAAGCAAGCAAAATTTGTCATTGTTGTTATTTGTTACACAAAAACTTGATTAAAGTATTATTTATTTATTTTTATTAAAAACTAATAAATTGCTTTTTATATGCAATAGTTTGTCCTATTTAGATTGAAGAATTTTTAAATATCTTTTCAGCAATTAATTATAGATTATTTAAACTTAGCTCCTCTTTAATAAAAAAATTTTCTCTGTAGGTTTTATTGCTAAAATTTACTTTGTCTCTGGAAAAAAGTCTTTCGAATTTTGAAATTGGAAGTTTGGAACTTGTTGTAGACGCTATAAACAGTCAATATATGGGATAATTTAATAAATTAAAAATGATAATTCCAGAATGGAATACGCATATTTTTGTTCAGAATAATACGTTTAGAATTACAAATATCAATTTAAAACTTTTAGTTTTTCGTACTCTTGTTGCCATTATAGAGAACCTAAATTTTGCGACAACAAAGATAGTATTATACGTAGAGAGAGCTGCTACATCACTCCTATAAAATAATGGGGGTGAACTTTTAGTTTTTAGGAACTATTTATTTATAATCGTAGAATGTATTATATTACAGAGAACTGTAATACCAGAATACTTCTATTTTTATATGTATCCCAAAGTGTTTTCAATTACAAGTTAGTAAATATTAAATGTTGCCATTTACAAATTATTAAATATTTAATGCTGCATGTTCCGTTTTTTGAAAGAGTTCCAAATTTTGTTTTTAGCCTAAAATCAGTCCAAATACCTGGCCGGCTTTCTAATCACTCTACCACTTCTAGTTCTTTTCTCACTGTCCACGTTTCTGAGTTAACAGAGTTTGGTAGTTGATCTTCTAAACTTTGCCCTTGAGAATATCTGGGATTATATCCTTTTACATCTGTTTTCTGTGCATTAACTCCTTGTTCTATTCCTCTGATATTCTCTTCAACAGCTGAACTGTTTTCTTTAGCATCTCTAATGTCTTTTCTATTTCTTCTCAATACTGATCCTCCTGATCTCAGTATATATGATCTAAGCGTCTTATATACACATTCTACAACTGCTGGTTTTCAGCGATTATCTTGATATACCCTAACACAATCTCCTTTGCTTAACGATGGTAATGCTTTTGTATGACGGTCATAATATGACTTCTGCTTAGTTCTTCCTTGTTTAACGTTTTCTTTTACATTTTTCACAACTTGAGGTTTTAGTACTCTTCGGATGTAGGAAGAATCTTTCTTGTTTTGCTACATATAAGTCTCTGAGCTGGTGAACCTAACATCTCATTAGTTGGAGTGTTTCTATGAGCTAACAATGCTAAACAAGGATCAGCATGATATGCTTGAGCTTTCTTTAACAATTTCTTCGCCGTTTCTACTGAACGCTCTGCTAATTGTTTGACTGCGGATGGTATGTACTGCTCGGTATATGTTTAAATTGATACTTCTTTACAAATTCCGCAAATTCTTTACTTGAAAACTGAGGTCCATTATCAGATATCACTATCAATGGTACAGCATATCTTACAAAATCAGATTTCATGTAACTGATCACTGAGTTGGAGTATCCGGTAATATGGAGATTTCAAAGAAGTTGGAATAGTAATCTACAACTGATAAGTATACACCTTTGTTAATCTCCAAATAAATCTGTTCCAACTTTGTACCAAGGTAAATTGGGAACTTCATGTGGTATCATAGGCTCTCTTTGTAAGGTTTTAGTTAAACTAACCAAGTTTTATTTTAATTTAAATCTTTCTATCTCCTCTCTGTTTCAACTTCCCGTCAGAAGAAGCGCGCGTTTTCAGCTTATGCTAATTTTGAAGTACAGCGAAGTACTATTTAAACCAGAGGTAGAAACCTCTAAATGTGAGAGAGCTTTAGTCTCAGATCACGGTCAGTCTGCTCAACGTTCGCCTGATCAGCTAGCAGTTAAAATTTATAAGCCATAGTGCTTACTCCGTGATTGTATTTTGAAACAAGTTGAAGTGCGCTAGTATTAGTATATCTTGCTACGCACCATTTAGTGAGAGGCCAAACTCCGCGATTCGCTCTGTGAGCAAGTTTTAAGTTAATTTCTATTTTAGGTTTAGTTTTAAAATTATTTGACTGTTAAGTTAGGCCCAAGTGCGGTCTTTTACTTTCTGTATCTCTCCCGAGTTGGGAAGTGTGTAAATAATAGTGTCTTAATAAAAGAGGATTTCAAATCCCTTTCAAGTGCAGTTATTCTCCAACTCAGCATCTACACAAGAACATAGCGTATTATCCGCTCACTGTTCCAGTTCAGGACTTGAGACTTGAGGATAAGGACCCTTGTCATTAATTCACCATGTTTGAAAAGAGTATGCACAGAACACTCAGTCCTGATATCTTATGTTTTTGTTCTGGTATTCATTACATGTAGGATATTTTGAAATTTTATCTTCAATCTGCTAGTTCATAAGTGGCCAAAACAAAACATCTCTAGCTCTTTTCTGACATTTTCTATTACAAAATGACCCTCATGAATTAAATTTAACATCTCTTTTTGCATAGATAAAGGAATAATTACCCTTCCCACTTTGAAAAATAAGTCATTTTCCATTGTCAACTCATCTCTATAGTCCTACAATGCTTTGAATTAAGGTTCCACCTGCTGTTTCCCCTCTGGCCAATCTCCAGAATATATTTCTTTAAGCACTATAGTGTAGCATCTCATTCACTTTTTTCAGTTCATAAATTTTGTCATCAGATGCTGGAATCAGCGTACAAATTCCTGTATCTTCATCATCATCTTCTTCTGTTGCATTTAAATATGCTGTACTTAAAGTGTCTGCTATTAATGAGTCTTTCCCCTTTCTGTATCATACATCTAGATCATATTTTTGTAAAGTTAACAGCATTCTTTGCAATCGCTGTGGTGCTTTAAAAAGAGGTTTCTTAGTTATGCTTTCTAACAGTCGGTGATCAGTTTTAACTGTAATAAGTTTGCCATATATATTGATGAAATTTAGAACATCCAAAAGTGATAGCTAAAAGCTCTTTTTCTATCTGAGCATAATTGTCTTGACTTTTCGTTAGAGCTCTGAAAGCATAAGCAATTGGTTGATTTTCTTGTAGTAAAACAGCATCTAATCCTTCAGAACTTGCATCTACTGAAAGAGTTACATCCTTATTAACATCATACAATTTTAATACGGGCGCTTTTGCAACCAATTCTTTAAGTATTTCGAAAGCTTTTTGATGTTTTTCAGTCCAGTGCCAGAGAACATTTTTCTCAAGTAATTGTCTTAATGGTGCACTAGTAGTAGTTAAGTTAGTAATAAATTTGGCTAAATTTATTACTAACTTATTATTCTTAAAACTTATCATTCTTAAAAATCTTTGTACAGAAAATATATCTGTAGGTTCTGGCAATTTAACAATTGGTTCCACTTTAGAAAAATCAGGTTTAATCTATTTTCACTTAACTCATGCCTTATATAATTTACACGATTAACGTTTATTTTACACTTAGCCTTACTGAACTTCAGATTATTTTCTCATGCTTTCTGGAGTACTTTTTTAAGTTGAGTTTATGTTCCCTTGTATTAGATCTCTATATTAAGATATCATCTATTATGCATTCAGCGCCTTCTAGACCTTCTATTACTTGGCCTAATTTGTTTTGACAAATTTCTGGAGCTGAACCTATACCAAATGGTAATCTTTTAAATTTGTATCTGCCAAAATGTGTATTGAACGTACACAAATTACTACTTTTTAGAAAATATTTTTACGTTCGATATTCTGATGACAACTTCGTCAATGGTTAACATAGGATAATGCTCTCTTTTTATAGCTTTATTTAAATCTCTAGGATCTAAACATACTCTTATTTTGTTAGGTTTGACAACCGTGGCTGCTGAATTTACCCATTCAGTTGGTTCTCCTACTTTCTGTATAATATTTAAATTTTCCATTCTTTGTAGTTTGTTTTTCACTTTCATATAGCTATGGGTATTTTTCTTGGAGGATGAATTCCTGGTTTTGCACCTTGTTTTAACTGGATTTTATATTCTCCATTCAAACAGCCTAAGCCTTCAAATATATCTTTGTATTTCTCCAATAAGTCTTCATTGTAAACAGACATTACTTTTAGAATCAAACCTAGTTGCCGACATGATTTTAACACTGGAACTCCCGACAGAGTCCTTTCGACTCCACACGTTATATAAACACCCATATCTTTCCCAATTTTCCATTTCAGTTGTTTTCCTTCCGTGACATTTAATGAATCGGTGATGTTTATGACTTCAAAAATCCAGAAATATTTAACTTAATTTTTAAAATATTTATGGGCCTATATCCCTAGAACGCCCAATGGAGTCGTATCGTCTCCTTGGGAAAACAGCCACAGTTTTATCATTTCCTTCCTGTTTAGGGGTCATGATTTTCTACTTTACTTTTGAAAGAGTGATATATCAGTTATTATGACATTCCTCTTTCCACTCCTAAGTGGAAAAATTGGTCAGTTCTTTGCACCTGCTGATCCAGCTGGCTTACGTCCTGGGATGACTTCTTTCGCAGTTATTTCGCTGCTATTTGTGCTATATTTTTCTTAAATGTTCATGTTATTCAGTTTGTTTAAATATATTGCAAAAAATGGCACATGAGAAAGAATTAACACCAGAGGAACATCAGAGGAAATTAACACCAGCGAAGCTTTTACTTGAGCTATCAGATTATGAATCTGAAGGGGTCAGACATTGAAGACTAACAGACTAACAAACATTGAAAACGGAGATTTTGAAGTAATTGATTTTGAATGTGTAAATGACTATTCATCAGATTCTGATAGAGGTGAAAAAAAGGAAATTTCAGAAGTTGCGTCAGGTAATATTGCAGCCCTCACTGCTCCTGATGGCACAGAATGGAAAATATATAAAAACAATCCTGGATGGTTTTTCAAAACAATATATTATACGGCAAGATAGTGGAGCAACAAATGCCAGAAGAAACATCAGTGATAATAGTGTGTTGAGTGCTTGATTTTTATTTATAGACAGCACAGTTTTGAACAATACAAAAAAATGTACCAAAGTAGAGGTAAGGCGTGTCCTTGAGAACTACACTTGGTCTCTTTCTCTAGACGAGCTACTTGCCTTTATTGGAATACTATATGCTCGGGGTGTGAGTGGGGCGAAAGGAATAGATCTTCGTTTTTTGTGATCTAAAACCTGGGGCCTGAATTTTTGCGCAGAAACTATGGAAAGAAACAGATTTTGTAAAATTCTACGATTTGACTTGAAATCTGCACGTTCTACACGCTTGCAAACAGATAAATTTGGAATGAAATCTGAAATTTGGAATCGCTTCATTGATAATTGTATTTCTTGCTTCAAACTGGGAGAAAATATAACAATAGACGAACAACTGTTTCCAAGCAAAACACGATGTTCGTTTACTCAATTTATACCGTCAAAACTCGATATATATTGACAAAAGTTTTGTCTTGCTGTTGTTGTAAAAACAAAATACCTCCTCAATGCTTTCCCTTATCTAGGAATGACCATCTAATCAAAGATTGTCTGAATACGTTGTTATGAGACTGATGAAACCTTTTCTAAACAAAGGTCTAAATATCACAGTTTATCATTTTTTACATCACTTCATTTAGCTGAAGAATTGGAAAAGAAAGGAGCAAGCTTGGTAGGAGCTGTCAGCGGGGCAAGAAAAGAAATCCCGAAGTGCATGAAAGATTCCCGAGAGACACTATACGAATCTAAAATTTTTAAACATGACGAAACAAGGGCTAACCGTACAGTATATCAAGGAAAGAGAAATAAAATGTAATTATTTTAAGTACCCTTGAGCCATCTGTCGATATAGGTATTAATAATGAAAGGAAAATTCCAGAAATAATTAGTTTTTATAATGCAACCAAATGTGGTGTCGATATAATTGATTAGATGGCTAGAAAGTACATTGTAAAAGCACCTACAAAAAGATGGCCTGTTCATACGTTTTACAATACATCGGATTTAGTTGCTATAAATACCTGGATTATTTAAAAAATTACTGAAAAACTAATAACAAGACAGACATTCATCAAGATGCTAGCTGATGAAATGCGTCAAAACTGCATAAGCCTTACTAATAAAGCAAAAATAAATGCAAGCAGAGCAGACCCACCAGAGAGATCAGCCCCAAAGAGGAGGAAATGTGAAATAAAACTTTGTAATGGTAATATGACTAGTAATATCTGTATTTCATGCAATAAAATGGTGTGCGGAAAATATCACGGCAAGCCAGATTATACACGCAAAAACGCATTCCTGAATTTTAGCTTAAAAAGGATTGTAAGTATACGAATTTTGTGAAAAGGATGCCATTTTCTTATAATTGTAAATTCAGTTAGCCTTTTTTAAAAATATATATTTGTATCTATTGTTCCTAATTAGAAATTTAAATGTTTTACTTGAATAATGCATTCATTATTGTGTTTTCGTTTATGTGTTTACCTTATAAATCTCATTGGAATCGAAATGACTCCGGGGGGGGGCGTTCTAGGGTGATAAAATTTGCTGGCGTTTTAGTGTTAATCCTAATAATATAAGTTACTTTTTTGTCAATAACTTGGAATTCTACAACATAATTATTTTTTCCATATTGGCAGTTAAGTACTACTTTAACTATAGTATCCATTTTATTCCCAGAGAATGTAATTAATCTTTTAATTTCAGAGTTCTGTACCGGAACATTTAGCAATTTCACTTTGCTTTTAGAAATAACATTGCACATTGCTCCAGTATCTAACTGCAAATTTAGTTTACTAACATCAACAGTCCATTTCTCTTCTTTGTTATCTGATCTAACGTACTTACTTAAAATTTTAGCACTTCTCAGAGTCGTGACTTAAATTTAATTTTCTTTTTCTTTTTTTTGCTCACCTTGACTGCTTCATTTTTCATTTTATAGCTTTTACACTGATTCGTGAAATTACTTGTTTTTTTACAATTATGACAGATTTTTCCATACGCTGGACACTTTCGATACTCTGAGATGTTCCACATTTAGCACAAACTTTAGTCTCTTTGTTTCTTAGTCTTTACCTCTTTGTATGTATTCTTATTATGTTTACTTTGTCTTTTTTTCACTAAGTTTACAACAGATTTCTCAGCTTTTATGATTTTCATTTGATGTGCACTTATTTCGGCAGAATGTTAATTCTGTTCTGTTTCATGTAACAATCTTGCTCTCACTACCTCATCTTTA
This sequence comes from Stegodyphus mimosarum, assembly GCA_000611955.2. NCBI lineage: Eukaryota > Metazoa > Arthropoda > Arachnida > Araneae > Eresidae > Stegodyphus > Stegodyphus mimosarum. Next base: position 1,896,148 of record KK116803.1, on the reverse strand, counting down.
ATGCCACAAACAATTTTATCCTTTATTAGACTATCTGTCAAAAGTCAAATGTTCTAGCTTTCTTTCGAAGATCAGTTACATAGTCCGTTTATAGCTTCTCACGTGGTTTGGTTTCTAGTAAAGAATAAATGTCTTTCATATGTAATATTTTTCTTAGGAATACAATATTCCGTAAATTTTGTCTTAATTTCACTTAATTTAATTTCTTTACCTTTTCCTATAGGGAAGGTATTATATATTTCAAGACCACGAATTCCTATTACATGAAGAAAAGCATTAACTCTTAACTTCTCTTCTTTATTATGTAATCCACTGGCTAATTCATATATACTGCTGGTCACCCAAATTGCGACACCAAGAAAGACAAGAGATATCACGACAAAATTTATTTGGTAGATAACATGTTCACCAAGTATCAAGTGATTAAATTTATAGACTAAAGTGACACTGTGAAGTGTGGTTCCTTCAAGAATCAGTAGCCAGAATAGCCACCATTGTTGGAGATTACTGCTGCCACACGCCTGGGCATTGATTCAAAGAGACTTTGGATGTGTTCTTGGGGTACAGTAGACCAAGCAGCTTAGACATGTTGCCAAAGTTGATCTGGTGGGGCAGCGTGGAATGTAATCTGGGTCAATCGTTCAGCAACCAATGACCACATGTTTTCTACCGGCGAAAGATCCGGAGAGCGAGCCGGCCAGGGAAGCAATTCAATCTAGCGATTGACGAAGAACTCTTGGACAATGCGTGCCACGTGTGCTCGCGCATTATCCTGTTGAAATATGGCTGTGGGCAAGCACTGAAGGTAAGGAAAGACAACTGGCTCCAACACCTCGGAGATGTAGCGCTGGCTGTTTAAAGTAGCGGCAATGCGTACTGGAGGAGTGCGAGAGTGATATCCAATACCGCCCCATACCATAATACCCGGTGCAGGACCAGTGTGGCGGTGCATAACGCAGCTGTTTAGCGTACTCTCTTTACGGTGTCTCCAGACTCGAATCCGACCATCGTGATGTTGCGAACAGAAGCGTAACTCGTCAGTAGAGACAATTTCATTCCATTCTGCCGTCCACATCCTTCTTTCATCGCAACATTGGCGGCGAAGACGTGTGTGGTTCTGCTTTAAGGGTAGAGGAAGGAATGAACGTCTTGCAGACAGAGCACTCTGCTGTAAACGGTGTCGAATGGTACGCTTAGACACTGGATGATGCCTTACAGACTGAATGTGCTGTGCTATGGTTTGTGATGTGACTGAGCGATCCGTCACTGCCGTGCGCACAATGTTCCTGTGAAGTGGTGCACTGAGTACATTTATCACATGAAGTGGTGCACTGAGGTGGATGCGATCGAAAACGTCGGTCCGTCGTACGTTCCTGCATCCTACAGTCACATATCCGCATTACAGTGGTTTGACTTCGACCAACATGATTTCTCTGAAAGATAATCCACACTCTCGGTAGGCCACTATCCTTCCTCTGTCGAACTCGGATACTTGATCAAACGATGATCGCTGTTTACTACGAGGCATAATTGATAATTTTTTTGAAAAAAACACAAAAACACAATTGCCGAACTTGAAATCGTCGAAAACTCCAAGCCTTAAATAGCGCTTTGAAGTGGCGCCACAGGCGCAAGTGATGTGCGTCTGCACTGAAATTCTAATCATTTGCATATCTTATCTCCGCTAATGTATGTTGTAAATTTCATGTTATTTGCATGCTTCCTTCAGGGTGTTGCATTTACGGTGGCCAGCAGTGTATTTCGAAGAACTGCGACCGACCTTTGCCAGTTTGAAGAAAGAGTTTCATCAACTTTCATCGGCTCTGCTGGTTTTTAATGTTTCCATTTTTAAAGGAAAATGATCCTGACATCATAATGAGGGTGCACTTTTAGCTTTTAGAAACTATTTATTTATAAAGATGGGAAGTTAAACACGAATATCAGCTTGGAAGTGCCGCCTACTATTACGCGGCATATGTGGCGGTTATTACAGATCCCTGCATACTCGGATTGGACTTTTTAAGGAAATACAATTTTTCCTTGGACTTCAAAAACAACAAACTGCTTTCAGCATTAGAGGACATAACTACTATCCATCATCAGAAAGCATCCTCACCTGTAAACGTCTCGTCTGAAAGACCGTGCTCAGAAAGCTGCCGAAATCGTAATAGGGTCGAAGAGAAACTCCAGACTACCGGCTATTCTCCATCCCAGATGCTCTTCGATCGAGACATTTATCAGTCTTGTGTCCTCCTGTTTGGTGGCCCTTCGTGTACGCTTTCAAGGCCTGAGGAATACGTCCAAGATATCCAGGCTCGGTTTGAAGTGATGCACCGTTCTGCACGAGAGCGAGTCAACTTCGCGACGGAGAAGATGAAGACCTGATATGACATGAGGGCTACTGAACATCGCTTCAACGAAGGAGACAAAATGTGCTTGTGGAATCCGACTCGACGGAAAGGACTCTGAACGAAACTACGGTCACCTTGGGACGGTCCGTACACAGTCCTAAAGAGCTTGAACGACGTCGTGGCTCGCATCCGTAAGTCATCTAAGCCTAAAGGTGTTCATTACGACAGGTTAGCTCCTTAGTATGGATATAGCACGTAGTGTGTATACACTCACTTCCAAAAGTGAAGCACGAAGATGTAAAATGCAAAAAAAAATCAACAAATACTGCTTCGATTGACAAAACATTCGGCAGGAAAGTAGCATATATATTTATGCATAAAACAAAATGAATAATTATATACAGAAATAAAAACAATATTATATTTTTGTAAGTTATCAGATAATGACATACTGGGGACTTAAACAGAATTATGTATAAAGTGAAAATAAACAGCATAAAATGAAAAAAAAGACATTAATAGGGCATGCGATCCACCCTCATCTGTATACAAAGTTTACACCTTGTGACCATGCTTTCAATTAGGTGGTCAACCACTGCAGAAATAAGTAATCGCCATTCTTCTTGTAGAGCTGTTTCCAGCTCAATAACAGTAGCTGGAGGTTGGAAACGTGAAGATACAGCATGGCCGAGAGCATTACAAAGATTTTCAATGGGATTAAGGTCGGGCGAATATGCTGGCCACGCCATACGCGCAATCCCTTCACTCTCCAGGTAGTCATCGACGATGCCAGCTCTATGGGGACGTGCGTTATCGTCCATTAAAACAAAAGTAGGGCCAACTGCTGCCGCGTACAATCTCACAATGGGTTCTAGAACTTCATCTCGATAGCGGACAGCCGTCAAAGAACTCCGTTTAAAGATGTGCAGGTCGGTTTGGTATCCTAATGAAATCGCTGCCCACACCATAATGCTTCCGCCTCGGAATGCGTGATGTTCGGTGATGTTTTGGGACTGATTGCGTGTTCGTTGTTCACGCCATACCCTTATACGCTTGCCATCTGGCTCCAGAGCAAATCTTGACTGATCAGTAAACATGACATTGCCCCAGTCAGACACATTCCAATTGATAGGTTCCCGGCACCACTGTAATCGTGCCCCTCTTGATTGGACGGATAGAGGAACAGAAACTTGAGGTACCCGGGCGTACAGTCCACTCATATGTATCTTCGGCGTACGGTAGCTGCAGATATCGCCTTACCAATGGACGCTGTAACCATAGATGTCACACGTGTGGAGGTCGCTCTGCGATTCCGCTTGGCTACAATAGGAATATATCGATCTTTCGCGGGGGTTGTAACCCTTGGGCGACCGACTACGGGCCTTCGGACAACTGTCTGTGTGGTTTGGAATTGTTTCCATAACGTGAAATTACAGAATTATGAACGCCGAAGAAAAAAGCAACATCTGTGATCGACTGTCCTGCTTCAATGCGCCTCACAGCACCTTCCATTCGTCTTCTGGAAGTCCTAGAAACACGTATGTCTTGAAAACAAATTGTACGAAAGTTTTAAACACCTTCTATCAGCACTTACAATCAACTTCTGTAACCCTTCATAAAGCTGGCTTCTTTTAAGACTACCTTTTTTGCATATTTCTTGACATGAAAGCGCGATTGTCTGTTACCTAACATATTTGTATACTTCCATCTACCTCTGCAGCGAATTGCATCCTCTTCAATTCTGATTGGCTTCCGGAAATTAGAATTTTCCTCTCCGTCCTTAACTTTTGGAAGTGAGTGCAATTGTAAATAGTAATTAATGTAAATAGTATAAGACCATGGTCCTTTTTGTATTTAGTATTTGACAGTATTTGATTTGTATTTAGTATCTGATAATATTTGATAGTATGTGGTGTTTGATGGTATTTGATTTGCTGAAAGAGTCTTATTGCAATTATTGTTTATTTTGTTATTGTAATGTAATGTTTATTATTGCATTGATGTATTAGTTGTAAGTTTGGCTTTCTGTCCAGGGATTGTACTGCCCGGGACGTGCAGTCATTGGGAAGGAGTCAGTGTTAAGGATTTTGTATTTATTTAGCCACTTATTTAGAATTGTTATTAAAATTGTTTTATCTTGCCTTGAAACGCAGACGAATTTGAGGAGAAAGCTATGGCGGAAAAGTAAAAATACAAGAACACGTACAAGAATTTAATAAATAAATATCTCGTAATTGCTGTTGCTATCCAGAAAAATCGAGAAAATATGTAGATATATTTTACCAGAATGTTCTCGTGAATAATTAAAATGCTTATAAAAGCCGAATTAAAACTCCTCAGCTCATTTGTTTTTGTTTTAAGCGAACTGTATTGTTTACTTAATGCTGTTATTGATTGTAGCGAACTCGATGTGAGATAGAAGTAGCTTCTCTGTTTTGAATTGAGTTCCGTTTAACGTTTGAGATATTGTGATATTGTACGAATATCTCTGAGGAAATATTTAAGCATTTTGCTTTATTTCTTGTGAAAAGAATAAATTTGATTAACTTTTTAACGACCGGTGCATTCAATCCATAACGAACTCGTACGCAAGCAAAAATATTATATTTTTAACATATAGCAGGATATTATGTTAAAAAGGTGCACTTTAATTTTAGTTTCGCTGCATAAAATGTTTTAAAAAGTCATGAAGCCTGAGTTTCAGTGTAATTCAATGTAGAGCCGTTTGATGCTGTTCAATGTATAAGTTCTGCATCTAATAAATATCCGTTTCACTCATGAGGTACTCTTTGCCATCATAAAAGAGCTAGACAATTTTTAAGCTTTTTAACTTTACACAATAAACAAATAGAAAAAGTTTTCAGATTTTATATTATGCCCAAAGGGCCTTTTTTTTTTAACGTTTTGTGCGTTACCTTCATTTATTAAATATCATGTTCTTCGCAATTACGCCATAAAATTCAATTCAACAGTAATATCACAAAATAATTTTAAAAGCGCATATCTTTAGAATTTCCGATACACAGTCTCTCGCGCTGAAGATAATTTTTTTTTCTCCCGTACAGTGTTGCCATTGCTTGCTTTGAAATCGTTGAGTTTGTTAATCAAAAATTAATTCGTTAAAGTGTTACAAAATATGATATTGATAAGGAAACAAATTCCAAATTTCAAATTAGGGTTTCCAGATGCCCATATTCGGTGGAAGTTTACGTTATTCAAAATTTGATGGCTCTAGGTACTGTTGTTTTATCACAATGCAAGAAGCATACATATATTTATGCAGCTTCTTCGTTATTTAGTTTCTTTAAATATAACGCAGGGGGATAATATTTGGTGACAAGAACTTTAAAAGTGAAACGGACATTTTAAGTTTTCAACGGAAAATGCCAAAACGAAAGTGATAGCCCTTTTGGGATAACGCCCTTTGAGTTAAAAAAAATCTGAAAGGTTTCACATTTTAAATTACATCCAAAGGGGCGTTTTTTTAACATTGTGTTAACTTTATTTATTAAATATCATGTTCTTCGCATAAACTTCAGGTCAAGAGCAATATCGCAAAATAATTTTAAAAAGAGCCTATCTTTAGAATTTCCGATACACAGCCTCATGCGCTAGAGATAAACATGTTTTTTCTTTACAGCGCTGTCATTGCTCGCTTTGAAATCCTTCAGTTTGTGAATCAAAAATCCTGTAAAGTTTTAAAATGTATGAAATCGATAATAAAACAAATTCCAAATTTCAAATTTGGGCTTTCAGATGCCCATATTTTGGTGGAAAAGTTTAATATTCAAAATTTGATGGTTCTAGGTACCGTTGTTTTACTACAATGCGAGAAACATATATACATTTATGCAGATTTTTCATTATTTAATTTCTTTAAATATAATACAGAGCGATAATATTTGGTGGCAACAATTTAAAAAGTGAAACGTTTGTAGTGAATCAACGGAAAATGCCAAAACGATATTAATTGTCCTTTTAGACAAATTCCTCGTTTGGACTAAAAAAAAAAAATCTGAAAGCTTTCAGATTTAACATTACGCACAAAGGGGCATTTTTTAACGTTTTCTGTGTTACCTTTATTTATTAAATATCACGTTCTTCGCACTTAAACCATAAAATTATCTTTAGAATTTCCGATACACAGTCTCGCGTGCTGGAGATAAAAAAATTGTTTTTCCCCGTACAGTATTCCCATTGTTCTCTTTGAAATCGGTTGAGTTTCTTATAAAATAACTCATGAATGCTTTACAAAATATTAAACAGATAATAAAAGAAATTCCAAATTTGGATTTCCAAATGCCCATATTCGAGTGGAGACATACGTTTTTCAAAATTTGATGCCTCTAGGTACCATTGTTTTATCACAATGCGAGAAACATATATCCATTTAAGCAGATTCTTCATTATTTAATTTCTTTAAATATAACACAGGGTGATAATATTTGGTGGCACAGTTTGAAAAGTGATACGGACATTTAAAGTGAATCAACGCAAAATGCCAGAGCGAAATTAATAGCTCTTCTGACTTAAGGATCCTTTGAGAGGTAATAAGAAAAACTTACTTTCTACAACATTTTGTAACATGCGCAGATAGCTTGATCAATAATAGATTGTTAGTAAAAATCTTTTATCACAAGCTTTCTAAATATCACTGCTAAAACGGATTTACAATTGGTGCCTCTGTTGCGAAGTCACTCAAAAGTAAACTCGATTTAGCAAATTACAGCAAACGAAAGAAGCTAGCAAGGAGTCAGCGTTCACAGGAAGACGATGATTATTTTCTTCACAAATATATACATTCTTAG
>KK116803.1:1872572-1888946 GCA_000611955.2 Stegodyphus mimosarum | reverse complement strand
CGAGAAGATATAAAGCAAATTGGACACAAATTGATATGCATACAGGTTTCGACGGAAAATGCAAAATTTTAAATTTTGGCTGCCAATGAATGAACGGTTGTCGCTACAGCGTATCTGATCTGCGCAACTGGCAAGCTATTTAAGACGAGAAATTACGATTCCAGGCCATAAATTCTTCAGGAATTTCATTCCGTGTACTCTGGTAGACAGTAACTATGCCTCGTAGACAGGTGCGCGAACGATAAGCGCAGATGTCAGAATTTGAGAATAGTTGTGTAGTTGCGCTTAAAGAAGCCGGTTGGTCTTATCGGCGAATAGCTCGATATTTGAGCAGAGGCGATGCCACTATTAGGCGATGTTGGCAGGAATGGGTGAACCATGGCCGCACACAGCGTCAAGAAGGAAGCGGTAGGCCTAGAGAAATGACAGAACGTGAAGACCGAGCAATCGTCAGAGTGGCACTCGCAGTCCCAGATGCATCATTATCATCGACTGTACGTGGAACTAGTGCTTCAGTGACCGCAAGGACCATTCACAGACGGCTCACAGAAAGGGGGTTGAGGTCACCGCGCCCCTTGTGCGGAATACAATTGACCTCTGTACAACGTCAAGCCCGTTTATAGTGGTGTCGGGCTAATTCGTACTGGAATGTCACTGACTGGAGTAGAATAGTCTTCAGTGATGAGTCCCGCTTTGAACTGAGCCCCGATGACCAACGAAGGCGAGCCTGGAGACGCTCCGGACAGCGGTGGGATACCACCCTGACTGTCTTCCGGCATATTCGCAATGAGATTACGTCATTCAGAATTGGATGGCCCTAGTTATAGTTGTTTTATCACAAGGAGAGAAACATATATACATTTATGCAGATTCTTCATTATTTAATTTCGTTAAATATAATACAGGGCGATAATATTTAGTGAAACAATTTAAAAAGTGAAACGGTCATTCAGAGTGAACAGACGCAAAATCGCAAAATGAAAACAATAGTCCTTCAGGGACAAAGCCCTTTGGACTAAAAAAAAATTAAAATCTGAAAAATTTCAGATTTTAAATGACTTCCAAAGGTGCGTTTTTTTAACATTTTGTGTGTTACCTTTATTTATTAAATATCATGTTCTTTGCACTTAAATCATCAAATTCAGTTAAGAAACAATACCGGAAAATTATTTTAAGCTGAGAGTATTTTTAGAATTTCCTATATATAGTCTCACGGGCTGGAGATAAAAATGTTTGTTCTGTACAACGTTGTCATTGCTCGCTTTGAAATCCTTGAGTTTGTTAATCAGAAATTCGTTAAAGTTTTACAAAAAATGAAATCGGTAATAAAAGAAATTCCAAATTTCAAATTTGGGCTTCCATATGCCCATATTCGCAGCAGGATTACGTCATTCAAAATTCAATGGCTCTAGGTACCATCGTTTTATCACAATGCGAGAAACATACACTCATTTATGCACATTCTTCATTATTTAATTTCTTTAAATATAATACAAGGCTGTAATATTTGGTGGCAACAGTTTGAAAAGTGAACCGACATTTAATGTTTCCGACGCAAAATTACGAAACGAAAATAATAGTTCTTTAGGGACAAAGTTCCTCTGGACTAAAAAATGGACATTTGGACATTTTAAGGACATTTTAGGAAATGGACGTTTTAAGTTTCCAAAACAAAATGCCAAAACGAAATTAGTAGCCCTTTTGGGATAACGCCCTTTGAGCTAAAAAAAAAAAAAAGGAAAATCTGGAAGGTTTCAGAATTTAAATTACATCCAAAGAGGCGTTTTTTTAGCGTTTTGTGTATTACGTTTAGTTATTGAATATCATATTCTACGTACTCAAACCATAAAATTCAGTTCAACAGTAATATCGCAAAGTAATTTTAAATTGAATCTATCTTTAGAATTTCCTACACAGAGTTTCGCGCGCTGATGATAAAATTGTTCTTGGTTTTAGTGCAGTGTTGCCATTGCTAGCTTTGAAATCGTTTAGTTTCTTAATCACAAATTCGTCGAAGTGCTACAAAATATGAAATCGATAATGAACAGATTCCAAATTCGTGTTTCGAGATGCCCATATTTTGTGTGAAGTTTATGTTAATCAAATTTTGATGGCTCTAGATACCGTTGTTTTATCACAGTGAGAGAAAGGTAAATGCATTCATGCAGATTCTTCAATAATTAATTTGTTTAAATATAATACAGGGGGATAATATTTGGTGGCAACAATTAGAAAAGTGATTCGCCGTTTATAGTTTTCAACGCAAAATGCGAAAACGAAAATAATAGTCCTTCAAGGCAAATTTTCCCTTTGGTCTAAAAAAAGTCATTTAGTCTTACCAAAGAAATCATCCTGTTCTGCTAAGGCTTGCTATTGCTAATATAATAAATATCAATCAATTTCTCTTCGTGCAATCAATCTTCTTGCAATAATCCTTTCTTGCAATTAAATGCAATTAGGGTGACTTAAGTCTCATTTGAGAAGCGTCCATATTAGGCAGGATGCGGGCAAACTAGTTGAAAAACCTCTTGAGAGAGGGTACAGAAAACTCATTTATGATACGAACCGGATGAGTTCTCAATCGTGAAATGCAGACTTGTACAAAATGAACTCTCTCAAAGCCCCATCACTGAACTAGGACACTGGGCTCTCCTCTCACCTCAAGTGCACGGAAACCACGACGGGGGAAGCCAAAATGACTGTAACTCCGTGGTCATTGCTGTCCTGGTACCTATTCGGATGGTCGAAGCGACTACCGTCCGGGGTAGTATAGGCTGCCCTTTCTGCCATTAGGACCTGGGTTCGTGTTTGTATGCTGAAGATGTCTCAGAACAATAAACAACCAAAATATAATAGGTATGTTTGCGTTTTATACTATATAATCCTTAACACCAACAACTGATCATCTATCAGAGTAAGAAAAATATTCAGTAAATGATTGCAAAAAATAGTATTTCACATTTGAAGAAAAAAAAAGATTTTGGATTTTAACAATCTCCCAAAGGGTTTATTAAGATTTTTTACGCTCTCGCAGAGCTCACAGTTTACCAGTCTGCTCTTGCACTCGCTTTTGCTAACCCATTTATTTATTTATTCCGATTCAAAGTCACATTTCAAGATAAATAGTCCTTTTGGGCTAATAAACGATCAACAAAATCTGGTAAACTGTACAATCTGAAATTAATACATGTAGTAGAATATGTTCATTATCTATTTTATAAGTTTTTAGAGTTTTTTTTAAACAGACTGTTTCATACATCAAAATGTTTTCTCTAATACTCCTCAAGCGGCTATGTTTTTCTTTGCGTGCATCTTCTGTGTGGGTATTGATTTCAGCTCGATTTTTAATCACCGAAATCTGTGGATCAGGATCTGAACTTCAAACTATCTTAATTTACCATTTGACGTGTTGAATACGCATTTTTCACTCCCCCTCGAATAAAAGAACGGACTTTTGTCTAAAAATTTTGATGAATATGGTTGAAAAACTTGATGAATTTGTATTACTCCTAGATACGAAACTAAAATTAGAGGCTCTTGGATGCCGAATCTGTGTTTAGAAATTGCTGCCGAAGTCAATGAACCACAAAAAGTCTCACATTTAGCCATCTAGCCAGTTCCCTACCTATTGCTCTCAAGCGCAGTTCTTCGGGCAAATGATGCTTGGAGGTCTTTGTTACAAATTAATACTTGGTACTTTGAGTAGTATACTGGTGTTCAGCAGAGCTGACTTTACCAGCTCTTACCAGTTTCACTGAGGGAGTCCCTTAAAGGGCCGAGACTTTTGAAGGAAACCTTCTCTATGTGAAAAGAAACTTAGTCCAGAGAAAGAAGAAACTTAGTCAGATAAAGAAGAAAAGAAAGCACTTTGCTTTCAGGGAGACGAAATGGAAGTCATTGCGATAGAGTAGGCGAGTCGATACATTCTAAACTGCGAAGAAAAGGGGGTTCAAGAAGGCATCAGTGCGTGGTTGGGCTGCATCACGTGTGGTAAGCACTTTGTTTTATCGTTCGTGGAGAGAAAAAAATTAATTTTCCTGCGTATCAAACATCTCCAATAGCGAGAGAGCTAATTTTAGCTTCTGCAAAGGGGTTTCAAAGTCCTAAATTTAGAAGCTAATTGAGCAAATTTTTACATGAAGTCTCCTAACTGTTTATCAGCAAAAACATTCTTTGTACGGAACGAAGAGGGTAGTTTCTGCTGCGGTGCTATAACAGCAGGCTGCGCTTTCCTATTATTTGTAATATCACAGGAGGTTTCTTCAGTTTTAGTCAGACCTGGTTTCTTCGAAGATGAAGAGTTTCGCATTTTTTGAAAAAGCACACAGTCTTTGGAAGAAGCAATGTGTAGCGATTTGCCCCTCACGCAAGTCGACATCTCGTCTTTAGGTAGCTGACAAGTATAGGTTAGGTGATTTTCACCACGCTTGAGGCACCTAGGTTTGTTGTCACAAAACATTTGACCATGCCCGTAACGTTAACATCTGAAACACATAAAGGGATGATTACCCTGGTGGTAACGTCTTATCTTCACTTGCAGTCTCTAAATACATCTGAGAGAGTAGAATTTTCTGCCTTTATCCGAGCGGCTTAACGACACGAAGAAAACAGGGAGTTTCTCTTCTTTCACGGGAGTTTTCCTGGTGAATTGCTTAATTTTTAACACTGGAAAGCCCTGTTCTTTAAGCTTCAGCAAGATATCTTCTTCCATGGCGGAGAAGGGTGACCTCTGATGATTGCTTTGATACGGGACTATACTTTACTTCTGGAAGTGCTAAACTGCGTTTCTTCTTTTATAAGGCAGCTTAAGGTCTTATCTCTAATGGCACTAGAATCGAAGTAAATTGAGATCTTTTCTATGGACATTTCTGTAAAGTCTTGGATCTTATGGTTAGAGAAAAAACATCTAATACCTTTCTTGGTCACTTCCGGTCTGGGGAAGATCATCGAAGGTAATCTTCCTTTCTTTGTTTTCGCAGGCGTTCCCGCAGGAAGAATTTCTATTTGTACAGACACATTCTTTGGCATGTAATTTTCACATATAGGAAAGTCCGGGATCAACACTTCAAATTTATTAGAAGTTGAAATCACTGGAGTAGCTTCCTGGATGGGAGTCGGCTTGGCTGGATTTTTTGGGAAAGCCCAGGTAGTTTCTTTTTCTTTCACCTTAGGTTTGGAATTCTTCTTTTGTTCTTTTTGAATGCTGAATAAAGCGTTTGTAAAATCTATTGTCTACAATAATTCCACCAGGTAAATGTTCAAAGTTCACTAACAGTCTTTTAAAGTAAATGTTCACATGTTTTTCATAAAGTAAATGCCCACCAAAATCTGTGAAATTTTCTTTGATGAACAGATTTTCATTACGGGATATATTGGATTACGAACCTTCGGATACTTTCATATTCAGTAAAATATAACTTTGATATTCAGTAAAAATATAATTTTCAAGTTATTTTCATATTAAGTAAAATATAATTTTCACATTTAGTTAAATTTATATTCGACGAAATGAACTTTGATATTCAATGAGATATAATATACAATTTTACAATTAATTAAATACATTTTTCTTATTGTAGATACACAATACAACAAAATTCAATATAAAAATATAATAATATGATGCAACATTAAAAAATACACTAACATTCTGACGATTAATTTGACATGTCCTCTCCAACAAAATCAGCGTACTAACTTGCTGGTGCTTGGGTTTGCTTAAGAACAATAGGTCAAAAAACCTCCTTTCCTTAAAAAAGGTAACTGGTTTTTGGCATTGTACTATTGTCAAAGTTTTTCTTTCAAAAATGTTTCATATTACTTAATAAAAAGACACTATTATGCAAAATTAAAACTGAAATTGAAAACAAATAACTTGTATAATTAAGCTAATGTCTTTTAAATTCTGCAAAAATATAATTAAATTTACCCTACAATAAGAAGAAAGAAAGAGAAAATTTTGTTTTAAAATTGTCCTAATCGGGAAAATGTTTTTTGAATTAAAATTACCATAATTTACTTTTTAGAATCTCCATAATTATATTTTTAGGGAAGGCATTTTAAAATATAAAAATTTTGTATACGTCATTCATAAACACAACAAATTTTAAACCTTTCACTATTATTGAGACATATAAAATTTTACTTATTCTTTACAAAATCTGAAGACCCCACATCTTTCTCTAAATACCAGCATATCCCTCATACTGGTTTGTCATTTCAGCAAACGGGTGTTTATTCTTCACCAGTGGCCAAAAGATTTGACAAATTAGCAGTTCATGTAGAAAAAGCCCCCGTTCCTTGGATACAGGCAACTGGCCTTTTTCGAAATTCTGTATCATTCCATTATAAAAATTAAAAACACGCTCTATTTTATGAAAAAATAAAAATACTTAGATTAAAAAATGTATTTTTTCATAAGGTGAGAGCCTTCAACGTTTATCTTGAAAACATTAAAGAAATATCTACAATTTAAAATTTTCAAGAAATAATTTCATTCTTAAAATACAGCAAAAATTTAAAAATATAAATTCAAAGAAATTTAAACAATAGTACAAAAATATCAATCGTATTGGGAACCTTCCCTAAGTAAAACCCTCAAACGTTTTACCCGATTTTTTATCAAATGCAGTAATTTTTTTCCGAATTCAGAAATGCAAAACTACATTTTAAATAAATCATAAAATTCTATGATATATGTTATTTATAAAATTTTATGATTTCATAAAATTTTATAAAATAACCTTTCATCTTAAAATGATTTAAACAAAATATTACCATCGATAAATCATAAAACAACACAATTACTTGTAATGCAAAGTTATTTTAAAACATAATTTACTCAGTTTGGAACTTAATACCATTTCACTATCACATTTGATGACTTTTGATAATATACCATCCTTTGAATGGAAAAAAAATACCACTGAAAATTTCTGAAGAATTTGCCGAATAAAGCACAAAAGACTATTTTGTATTTCACATTTCGCTGATAAGAGTTGTTGAACTTTTGAGGCAACAGTGTTATCCGTTTCACTTCGCGTAATGGGCGAAGATGTAAACACAACACTCACTCCTTCGATTCGAAGCATTTTTGAATCCGGTATTAAATCACTTTTAATTTTTTTGTTTTCGCAGTCCGGTCACTGGAATTGTTGAAAATTCGAAATCTAATAGGGAAAACGTCCGCACCTTAGCAAGGACGAAGAAAAAGAAAACAACACTAATCACTTGATACATTGAACTGAAATATAATGGAGTTGCTGCAGCGGGTATATATCCTGCCAGCGTTTTTAAAATATCATAATTTCGAAGCACAGTTACAATAGCTGAGTGGTACGGCGAGAGGAAAGAGTTGATACTAAACTATATTCAGCCAATTATTATCTTTATTTGCAGATTTGCAGGCGCACTAGAATAATTCTTTGTAGACAATACACTCTTTAATCATAGCAATTACGATAATTTCTTATACGCACAGGTAAAAAGATGTGATGTCATTTCAGGCAGGGAAGCACAAGCGGCGCAGATATGTTTGCATGTCGGCCAGAAGGTGGGGAATGGAGGCTACTATGGTACCGAAGGACCCGGGTTTGAATCCCGAAGAAAACATGGATGTTTGTAAACGTATAGTGTCGGTGCTGCATGGCGGCACTTTAAATACGCAACGAACCGAAAGTCCTCTCGTGTGGATTGGTGGGAGAAGAGAGGGGTGGAAGACCCCCGGATCCCCTTCGGATGCTCTCTCTCAAAATTGGAGGTGGAAAATAGAAGTCCAAACTCTCTTCGGAGTAGGCTCTGGCAACCATTGTTCCATGTGATAATGGACACGACAACAACAACATATGTTTGCATGGCAGAAGACAGGAAAAAAGGAACGTAGTTCCTCGCGAAGCAGAATTTGTACTGCTTAGTGCGAATGTGAATCAAAAGCCATGATTGGCTAATTTTACTTTTAGGTACATTTTTCACGCAGTGTTACGTAACATAGAAAAGTCTCGAATTTGGGAGAGCATATGAATTCAGGGGGAGAGCACCAAATTTGGAATGCTAATTTTGAGGTTGCCAATTATTTTTTAAAGCAGCTATCGTATTTTGTTATAACTTACATATATATACATTATGCACTGTTAAAATTGTAATAAGAAAGAGAGGTGCACAACTAGATGTTATAGCAGTCCCATATATAAAATTTCAACGTTTTACAACTAATCGTTCTTGAGCTATGCGACATACATGCATACGTACGTACGTAAAGCCGTCACAAAAATCCTATTTGAATCCATTTTACATTCTGTTTTGGAAAAAGAGTTATCAGGACTTAGTGTTCTGTGCATCATTTTAGGAAACATTGTAAATTCTGTAAAGGGTTCTTATCCTTACGTTCTAAGTCCTGAACTGGAACAGGGAGCGGAAGGTACGCTATGTTCTGATGTAACTGCTGGGCTGGAGAATAACTGCACGTAAAGGGATTTGAAATCCTCTTTTATTATTTCACTATTAATAACAAACCTCCCAATTCGGGAGAGATACAGAAAGTAAAAGACCACACTTTGGTCGAACTTAACAATCAAATAAATTTAAATACTAAACCTAAAATAGAAATTAAATTAAACTTTGCTTCGCAGAGCAATTCGCGGAAGTTGGCCTCTATCTAAAAGGGTGCGTAGCAAGATATACTAAATACTACCGCACTTTAATTTATTTTACAATGCAATCACGTAGTAAGCACTATGGCTTATAAATTTAAACTGCTAGCTGGTCAGGCGAACGTTGAGCAGCGTGACCGTGATCTGAGGCAAAGCTCTCACACACCGAGAGGTTTCTACCTCTGGCTTAAATAGTGCTTGGCTGAACTTCAAAAATTAGCATAAGCTAAAAACGCGCGCTTCTTCTGACAGGAAGTTGAAGCAGAGAGGAGATAGAAAAGATTTAAATTAAAATAAACTTGGTTAGTTTAACTAAAACCTTACAAACTTCCCGCCAGAATTGCGATAGTTAAACTACTTTGGTCCAAACGGACCATGTTGAAAACTAGCAATTCTAAATAGTCGAAAATTTCACTGTTCTAAACTTAGGCCAACTCTTACAAGGCAATATATGTTTGTGTAAAATACAGACGAAATTTTCTGGAACAACAATCTTCAACATTTTTTTTTTCAAGTCTTATTCTTCAAACAGTCTTACTCCTTCCAGCAAAATCTGGAAGGAAAACAACTTTAGTATGACATAATAACAGAATAATTCTAAGTGGTACAAATCCTTATTTTTTTTTTTTTGTGTAATTTTGCACACACACATTATCATTCAAGCACAATTAAATTCTTCCCCCGTATGCTCTCTCACCGGTGTTGGATGTAAAGCAAACCGCCATTGCGGGTTTTTATGTGTTCGGGGGTGTTCAACTCTTCCACCTACAATCGACTAACATTAGTTAGAACTTGACATACGAGACCTGAAAAAAACGCCCTATAACCAGCTAATCCTAAGGTTCTCACTAGCTTTATGTCTAACACTTTAAGTGTATTTGGTGGAGAGCCTAATTAACACTTGCATTCTAAAATAGTCAATCTTTAACTTTTCATGCATACAAATTCGCAGTTTGCACACAACATTCACATTAATATTGCACTTAACGTGCATTGCTAGCATAATATTATTTGTTACATTTCATAACACATTAACAATTTCATAGCAATCCTGAAATGCAAATAGAGGTTAAATTTCTAAGCTTACAGAAATATAGGTTAAATTTCTAAGCTTACAGCAAGTGCTTCCTATTCCTTTCTCAAGGTACTTTCTTGAAATATCAAATTACATTGAATTAATAGTCTACAGACTAAATCGTGTTTTTCAATTTTCCGAATTTTCATTCTAGACATTTTACAAGTCTTTAGACAAAGCGTCATACAAAATCATTTAGTTAACATATTCTTTTCAGCAATTCATTGCTTTTACAGAATTAATCTATTTACAAAATTAAGTAATTTTAAATCTTTAAGAATTACAATTTCTTTTAACAAAACATTTTACTTTCCATATGAGAACTTATCGCTCACTTGGCGTAAAAGTCAACCTCGCTTGAGGTAAAATCAGTCCTGCAACTTGCAGTATACTCAAAAATTAACTAAACTTTTGAATACGAAATTGTACTTATCTTATTATGATCGTCCATCCTTTTCTTGGCCCAATCTTTAAAACTTGAGTAAGTTGTGGCCTGGTTCAGTTTCCTCGTTTTTCGTTGTTCTTTCGGAGCCTGCTCGTCTCTTTTTCTTTTGAAATTCCGTCGTTGTATCCTCGGCAATTTCCTTTGTAGAGGAGGTTGCTCCGCTGGACGTTTGGTGGACTGGGCCCTTCTCTCCTGGGCCCTTGCTCGTTGCTTGTCCTGGTTCCTGCTGTATTCGGGAAGTTGATTCTCAGGCTGCAATCGACGTTTCTTGCTTCTCAGGCACCTGTCCGATGATTCCACAGTTCTTTTGGATACATTGGGCTTCCCTTGCCCATTCTGCTTTCTTCTCTTGGTGCGCTCGTAATTCCGTTCGTAGATTTGTTCACCTGCATCGTGAGACTTTCTTTTGAAACCACCTTTTTGGTTCTTATTTCTTTGTTGGGGGGGAGCTTTCTTCTTCTGACATTTCGATGCCGTTGTAGCTGGTTCCTGCTGTTTTTGCTGACGTATATCTTCCTGGCTAGTCGATTGCCTCGGATCCTGAAACGAATCTTTAAATACAGCCATTTTGCTGCGATTATAGAACGGTTTTATTTGGTCCACATTCGCTTTGAGCGTTTGACCATCATTTCTTTTTAATATAACCACTGCCCCCGTAATTTGTTCAATTGTGAACGGGCCTTCAAAACGCGGAAAAAATTTCCCCACCTTTTCCTCTGGGGCATTTGACAAGTTGTGTTTAATCTTCAACACTTCATCTCCCACATTGTACTTGACCTCTCTTCTTTTTAGGTCATAGTACAATTTCTGTTTTCTTTGGGCCATTTCTATATTTTCCGTCGCTTCCCGTATTAACTTTTGTATATCACTCATTTTAAATTCTTCTGCCCTTTCCTGTACAAAGAACAGTTTATCTAGGGGGGTCAAGATCTTTCTTCCTAAGAAGAGTTCAGCGGGTGTTTTTTGTGTAGTATCGTGTTTGGCGGTCCTAAGTGCAAATGCAAATTCATTTATATGGCTATCCCAGGTAGAGTGATAGTTTTTCACATAACTACGAATTATTTTCACTACATTTCTATTCACCCGTTCCGCTATGTTTGACTGCGGACGATACGGGACCATCTTTAGATGACGTATGCCCAGTTTTGCACACATTTCCTCAAACATTTTACTAACAAACTGAGGACCATTGTCTGAAATAACTTTTAGGGGCGCCCCGTATTTTAAAATATACTTATTTAGAATTGAATCTACTACAATTTTTGCAGACGCGCGTTTTAACGGAATTAACTCTAACCATTTGCTAAAATGATCCACTATAACTAAAAGATATCGGCTTTTATTAACTTTACTTCGAGGGTAAGGTCCAAGTAAATCGATGCCTATTATTTGATTTGGGAATTCTGATTTAATACTATTTAGGAACCCGGCCGGGCGGAAATTAACATAATTATTTAATTGACATGTTGGGCACGACTGGACATACGCCCTAGTAAACTTTTGCAGTTCTGGAAAGAAAACTGCCTCGCGAACTCTCTGAACAGTTTTTCTTATACCTAAATGAGCCGAAATGGCACAATCATGCAACTCTTCTAATACATTCAACCTCATGCTAGCTGGGATAACCGGTCTATATTCATGATTCTCATTAGTAGCTTTCGTATAGAATAACAGTCCGTCAATTAATTCGTAATTTTCGGCCCTATTTCTTATCGGCACAATATCCGGATGATTGAAATTCTCAGGGTCGGCCAAATAATTGTATATATTTTTGAACTCCGGATCTTTTTTGAGTTCGGCTATTACTGTTTCACGAGAATCTAATACTTTGGATGTTAACATGGCTATCTTAATTACACTTCCATTTTCATCTAAGTTAATTCTGCTTAAAGCATCTGCCACAACATTTTCCTTTCCCGGCGTATGTTTAATTATTAGGTTATATTCCTGTAATTTGAGAGCCCACCTTATTAATCTGGGTGATAAATTTTTTCCAGAATAGAGTCTAGTGACCGCCGCGTGGTCGGTATATACAGTTACTGGAGAACTTCCAAAGAACACACGAAATTTCTGTACTGATGCTAACACTGCGAGAGTTTCTCTCTCTGTTGCGGAATAGTTTCTTTGGGTTTCATTTAATGTTCGGCTGAAAAAAGCCACGGGCTGACCATTTTGGGAAAGCACTGCACCAATCGCGAAATCTGAAGCGTCCGCTGAAATCTCTAATCCTTTATCCCCTTCTGGAAATTTTAAGACGGGAGCTTGAGTCAATGCGTCTTTCAATTTTTGAAACGCCAAGTTGGCTTCTGCTGACCACGAAAACCTAGCTTTTTTTCTTTTCAACTTTAGCAGTGGCTCAGCTATTTTTGCAAAGTCTTTAATGAAAGCCCGGTAATATGAACACATCCCGAGAAACGACGATAATTTCTTCGCTGTTTTAGGAACAGGATAATTTCTAATGGCTACTATTTTTGACTGATCCGTTTCGATTCCCTTTTGGGAAATTTTAAATCCTAAATAACGTAACTCTTTTGCGGCAAATTTACATTTAGACGCATTTATCTTTAAACCAGCTTCGTTTAACAATGAAAATACTTTTCTTAAATCTTGTAAGTGTTGTTCTAGAGTACTACTCGTAATTATAATATCGTCTAAATATATGAAAGTGCTTTTACCAAGGACTGGTCTTAAGACGATGTCCATACATCTTTGGAACGTTGCCGGCGCGCCGGATAATCCGAACGGCATTCTAAGAAATGCGTACGTACCAGATTTCGTTATGAACGCGGTTTTGTGTACGTCCTCGGGTTTTACCCCAATCTGAAAATAGCCACTCGTGAGATCTAATGTAGTCATGTATTTTGTAGACGAAATATTTCGAATAATTTCTTCAATTATCGGCAACGGATATACAGGATATTTTGTAACTGAATTTAACTTGCGATAATCTATAGCAAAACGCCACCGCTTCGGGTGCGTAATCGGGTAATCATTATTTTTCTTACACAGGACAACGGGGCTAGCATAACTGCTAGAAATTGGCGTGATGATTTTATTCTTTAACATCTCTTTAATATGATGTTCAATTATTTCTTCTTTTGTCCTATCATATCTATATGGCTTTTGCCTAACTGGCTGAGCGTCCCCCGTGTCAATGTCGTGGTTCACCACCTGCGTAAAGCCTGGTACATCACTAAATAAATTCGCAAAGTGACTTACCAGACCTTGGATTTTCTCTTTTTCCTCTGCTTGTAAATGTTCCAAGTCCAGCTGCGGGGGCTTATCATTCTTCGCTTCAATTGGCTTCATATTTAATGTTAGTTCTCCCCCCTTGAAATCAATTTTTGCTTCTGCCAAACTAAAAAAGTCCACACCTAGAATAATACAAGTCTGCAGGTTACGCACAATATAAAACAGGATTCTTACCTGTTCGTTGTTGATACGCACGAACAATGGTACTTTTCCTAAACAGCTACATTTTTCTCCTTGGGCCGCTATGACATCCGTGTCTCTTGCACTAAAAATTCTGTAACGTCGAAAGTGCTTCTTAAAGAATCTTTCCGATACGAAGCTGCTTTGGGCTCCTGTATCCAAGAGGGCTGTCGCCGGTATGTTGTTGATTAGAACTTCAATCTTCGGCAAACTCAAATTCTTAACGACCACGGTGTTTAAATTGATTTTGGAAGGGTTTTGCGCTGCTTCGGACTTCTTCACCTTCCTCGAAGAAATCCCTCTTAGTTTAAATTCTTTTTCTTCTGGTTGCCCTCGGAATCTTTGCTTGTTCTTCTATTAAATTCCCTTCGTTCGCCGCTCGCTTTAGGAGACACATCTTTCTTCGGCCATTGCTTCGCCTTATTCCCGTAACTTTGATTTTGCTTTTGCTGCGGTCTTGGCGAACTCCACTGACTTCTTCGCTCAAATTGGCGTCGTCGTTCGTTGTCGGCTGTTCTTCGGCTTTCAAATTGTACCGCGAGCTCAAATAATCTGTCTAATGTTGTTGGATTTCTTAGTTCGATGAAATCTTGAACTTGGGGCAGTAGCCTAGGAAGTATAACTTGAATAATTTCAGGATCCGGGCGACTTCCATACAAAAGCTTGAAAACTTGAATTTTCCTCAAAATAAAATTAGACAAATCTTGTATTCTTTCTTGATATCGGCTAAAGAGTTCAGCTTCCAATCTGGCTCGATCTTGCACCACAGGAAATGCTTTCACTAAGGAATTCTTGAAATTTTCATACGTGTATGTGGGGCTTCCTGGTTCCCCCAAGAGATTCTTTCCGATGCACTTGAACCAACTTAGCGCTTGGCCCTTCAAAGCGCTGGTAGCAAGAGCGACTTTCTGAAATTCGTGGACTGGATATAGCATGAAGTGGGAGTCTAGCTTTTCCAGGAAATTGATTACGGCTGTCTTGCCGTCAAAACTTGCCGCTGGCTTCATGGCTGCTCGCATGGTTTGTACGATGTAGCCGAATCCTTCTATGCCAGGAGGTGCTATCTCAGGATTCTGGACAGGTACAGCAGGTGTCTCAGGTTCGTCTTCTTGTTGTTGAGGCCATCCTCTTCTTTTTGTGCGGGCGCCACTATCAGGACTTAGTGTTCTGTGTGTATTCTTTGAGAACATGGTAAATTCTGTAAAGGGTTCTTATCCTTACGTTCTAAGTCCTGAACTGGAACAGGGAGCGGAAGGTACGCTATGTTCTGATGTAACTGCTGGGCTGGAGAATAACTGCACGTGAAGGGATTTGAAATCCTCTTTTATTCAATCACTATTAAATACAAACCTCCCAATTCGGGAGAGATACAGAACGTAACAGACCACACTTTGGTCGAACTTAACAATCAAATAAATTTAAATAAATTAAAATAGAACTTAAATTAAACTTTGCTTCGCAGAGCAATTCGCGGAAGTTGGCCTCTATCTAAAAGGGTGCGTAGCAAGATATACTAAATACTACCGCACTTTAATTTATTTTACAATGCAATCACGTAGTAAGCACTATGGCTTATAAATTTAAACTGCTAGCTGGTCAGGCGAACGTTTAGCGGCGTGACCGTGATCTGAGGCAAAGCTCTCACACACGGAGAGGTTTCTACCTCTGGCTTAAATAGTGCTTGGCTGAACTTCAAAAATTAGCATAAGCTAAAAACGCGCGCTTCTTCTGACAGGAAGTTGAAGCAGAGAGGAGATAGAAAAGATTTAAATTAAAATAAACTTGGTTAGTTTAACTAAAACCTTACAGAGTCTTTTATTCTGTCCGTATGTACAGATGTCACACAAAAAAATCGTCTAAATGGGTTCGGGAACGGTCAAAATTGATATATCTTTTGGAATATGATACCCGAAATTTTCTGGAAATTGCAATAATTCCTTTACTTCGTATAAGGAAGTAAAAATAGGCTTATTTAATTTGAAATAATACGAGATAGGAGGAAACTCATACAAAGGAAACGAGGAATTCTGAAAAGCTATGCAACCTTTGTATGTCTTTTCTTGTACATTTCTGAAGCGACTATGTCATTTTATGCATACGCAGCTGTTTGTGAGACGACACTTTGACACTTTACTTATAAGGATATATGTTGTGTAGTAATTAAATCTTCTTCCAAATTTCTGTTGGGTTTATTTGATTAATTATTTAAGAGCCAAATCGCTTAGGTAGTTAATTACTAGATTCAATTTTTAAATCTTACCAATTAATTTGTTTCTTTAAAGCAACTGAAGAATAATCCATTCCTCTAGAGTCTTCTTTCCTCGTAGAAGAAAGAACTGACAGTTTTTCTCTTTTCAATCAATAATATTACTTACTTTTCCCTTAGAAATTTTAATACCTTGCATTTCCTAAAATTTTTGAATAATGGAATAGGAATATTTCTTTTCGGACAGCACAAAATCATATCCTTCAATCCACAGCTTGTTACATGCAATATAATTACATGTTATATTGAAAGAAGAATAAATTTAAAAGTAGCAGACAATATTTCGCATTTCAAATAATAAGCTGTTGCCAGAACTGTATTCCAAAACTTTCGCTTTTTTAAAAATTCTAAATCGAAATCGCTCTAAAAATGTGTAAATACCATTTGTAGAAGCTAGGTCAGCCCCTCTATAATATCACATTGATTGAAGTAATGCTGAACTAAGCTAACTGTTAAGCTTCAACCCTAATTTTAAGGAAGAGCGCTGTGAAAGGTGCCAAAATCTCTA
>KK116803.1:1859385-1872557 GCA_000611955.2 Stegodyphus mimosarum | reverse complement strand
AACCTCCCAAGAGGACTTTCTGCTCGTCGTGTTTTTTGAAAGCCTCTTTTTTTGCACAAACTTTATCCGCTTACAAACATCCATGCCATCACCGGGATTCGATCCCGGTCCCATCAGTACGGTGTTAAGCATCATTAATCCTATAACGGCTGGGCGGTACGCTCGAAGACAGTAAATTTTAAACTATTTCACTGACGTTAAATTTCTCCAAACAGATTCATGGTCCCTCCAAGACGTACCTCTTTGCTACTGTCAGGTCACCGAAATATTGTACAACTGAAAACAATAGCAACGTGGCTTTGACTAATACTCATTACCGACGGTCGGAAATGAAACTCTTATAGGATAACGCCCTTCATCACTATTCCTTAGGTAGTAGACAATGACTATACGTAGCTGACGTATAGTTTTCGTCCTACTTGTTCCGAAAATATCTTCTGCCAGACCCAGGAAGTTTCGTTCACGAACGTTAAAGTCACTTATCAATAGCCTATGAATAGGAATTAAATTCTTTCCCGGAGTTTTTACATCTGCAGCTTTCAGCGACAAGCAATATATCTAGAGAGGAATTTAGGCAAATTTCCACGTGAAGAGAGGGCGGTGGAAAAGAAAACTACTTGGTTAGCTAGTTCAGTTTTTTTTTCTCATTTACAATGATTCAATGAATTTAAAAGATAAATAGCTTTCAAAATTTATGTCGCTTGGCTTTCCTTTATCTTACTATTCTATTCTACACTCACGTTTGTGAAAATTGCAACACCAAGAAGGAATCGTCATAATTGAATGCAATTTAATACACAGTTGAGTGGTAGTGGTACAAATAAATGATTAAATGTTCAAAGCAAACAAACAAGAACAAGAGATCAGAATCAGTATTTTGTGTGGCCACCACGCGCCGCAATAAGTGCTGCTACACGACGTGGCATGGAGTCAAACAAAGTTTGAATGTCTGACTGAGGAAGAGCATTCCATATCGTTTGTACGCGTACCCAAAGTTCGTCTGCAGACGCAACAGGACGAGGATCACGAGCAAGACGCCGACCAATGACATCCCACACATGTTCAATTGGCGACATATCCGGGGAACACGCAGGCCAAGGAAGAAGCTGTACCTGCTGCGCTGCAAAGAAGGATTTAACAATCCGAGCAGTATGAGGGCGGGCATTGTCCTGTTGAAATACAGCGCCTGGCAAGCTTTGAAGGAAGGGAACAGCTTCGGGCTGTAGAACTTCACGGATATACCGGTTGCTGTTCAGATTGCCCACAATTCGTAGCAATTGAGATCGTCTATGATATGCTATGGCGCCCCAGACCATAACTCCGGGTGTTCGTCCACTGTGGCGTTCGATAATGCACTCCGGAAGGTGGCGTTCACCGGCATAGCGTCTGACACGAATGCGGCCATCATGGTACCACAAATTAAAGCGGGATTCGTCAGAAAACACGACATGCTGCCAATCAGCACGCCAGTCTCTATGCTGATTGGCCCATTGTAGCCGCAGGCGGCGATGGTCGTGCGTTAGGGGGATCCTGTATAAAGGAGTCCGTGCGCGCAGTCCACACTGCAGCAGACGTCTACGAATTGATGAAGCACACAATGAAACACCTGTAGCTATTGACCACAGTGCTGCCAATTGTCTAGAGGAAGCTGTACGGTCCGTCCGCGCCATGCGGACCAGGTGTCTATCATCGCGAGCTGACGTCACATTTCGGGGTCCACTCCCGGATTTCCGAGTTGTCCGACACTCGTCCGTCCACTGCTTCCAAACGCGCATCACTGTGCTGCTGTTACGCTGCACACGAGAGGCTACTGCACGATACGACAATCCAGCTTCACGAAGGCCGATGATTCTTCCTCGTTCAAACTCTGTAAGTTGTTCAAATCTCGCTCTCTTTCGTCGACGAGGCATAAGTACAGATTGAGTTAACGTTTACCACTAGCAGATAACCACCGATAACCATACACGCCTCGCTACAGCCGTCTATTTATTCGGATCCATCAGCCGTTCAGAGGGCGCTGCTCAGCATACGCATGCGCTACGGATTTGCAATTCTAATCATTTGCATATCATGCGCTACTTTGCATTTCCTGAAAATTTCAGCTCACTCGCGTAAGTCCTTCATGGTGTTGCAATTTTCACAAACGTGAGTGTATATGCAATCCTTTTAGGGCAGTCGCTTACTGGCAGTAAGCTACTCGTAACTGAGAAAATTTAAAAAGCTGTAAACCTTTAAAATTCTAAATTAAACTAATTTATAACTGCTACCTAGGAATTAAAAACAATGTCTTAATGATATAATATTTGGCAGATAAAACATTTATGATCTTGCACTCGAAACTTCTTAGAAAATTATTATGCATTGTAAAGTTACAGCGCTAGCAGCTTAAGAACTGAAGATCTTAACAGTTATAACAGTTTTATTTGCAGTTTTTCAAGCCGTGAACACGTTTTAATCTTGCAACTCCATTGACTTTTATTAACTACTGGAGGTTTTCATTAAAGTGTATTATAAATACCACTAAAAGTAAAATAGTATGAGTATTCTGATATTTATTGTTTTCATTATTTGAGTGACATTATGTTAATTTATTTCGACAGCTACCTAACTCTTGCTGACAAAGCTGCCAAACTTCAAGTTTTAGGTATTTGTTTAAAATACAGTGCAAATTTTTAGCATTTTACTAGACTCGATCACCTCACTACATTAAGGTGTAAGGTGGTACCTTGAAGACATGGTGTAAGAGAATGATGGTGTTGTGTACATGAAAACACTTAAACTCGAAGATTAATTTTATTTTATATTCATAATGGCGGAGTCTATGAAAAATGTGGTAAACTTTCTTTGAAAATTTTAATTAATTGAAAAATTCATTAAATAAGAAGTCTGATCAACATAATATAATTAATTGAACATATGTAAATAAAAACCAAAACAATACGATTTTGCTTTGTTTCTTCTCTGAACATAAGTTTTTAGAACTTATGTTGACAACTTCTATGCTACGATGCTTCTAAGCTATTATGCCTAAAAATAAGCAGAAAGAGTTACATGCAAGAGAATATCATTGTACAGTATGGAAATTTGTAGGGGGGGGATAAATTCTTGTTTGCTTTCAATGCTAAATGAAATCCTTCGAA
Organism: Stegodyphus mimosarum; assembly: GCA_000611955.2. NCBI lineage: Eukaryota > Metazoa > Arthropoda > Arachnida > Araneae > Eresidae > Stegodyphus > Stegodyphus mimosarum. The sequence continues at coordinate 1,869,417 of KK116803.1, read as the reverse complement.
CTGCAAAATAAAATATATTTTTAAGTTTCTCATATAGTAAATTTCAGAGCTCTGTAGATAAACAAAAAAATGTTTTGATGCATTGAAAATTTTATTTGCAGAACCAGACCAGTATCCAATAGAAAGTAATTTGTGGAGGTAGTACTACTGTATTCGCATTTTTCTTTTAAATTGAAAATTTGGGCACTCGAAACAAGATACATGCATGCAAACATTTTCAGGTTTATGTTTTATAAGTGTTTCTGACGAACAAAAATATGTGATTAATGAATATAAGTGCAGCACAACTTGCCTCTTTAATTCATGTTATAGAGCCATGTTCGGATATAAGAATAGGAATAAGGAAACAAATCTTCATTTTAAAAATTTTAAATTTTGGGAATGAAACGAAGTTGAGAGGGTGAGACAATTTCCTATTTAATTTCTGTGCAGAATCCATGTTGCTAGAGTCAAAGAGTCTAACAAAGTGTAAAATTAACTGATCTTTTCAGCAGCTTACATGATGCATTTCTGTCATAACCGGCTCTTTACCAGAATAAAATGCGATGGCGTCAAAATTAATTTCATATCAGGCAGCGAGCGCGGTGGAGGATTTCCAGAGATGGTAAGTTCAAGTTCACGGACCAAGCAAGCTTTTGAAATGTGGTGAAAATTTTCATTTTATGACGCACCGCCCTCCGAGCTGAAGTCAAAATTTGATTTTCCCCTTTAGCGAGAGAAAATCCGCTTCGGCAAATCTGGCTGCATTCACTTTCTCAAGCCAGCGCCCTCTGTGGGCGGACACAGAAAACGAAGCAGAGGGTGAAATTTTGCGCGTTGTAAAGCCAATATCTATAAGAGGATAGAGCTAGGAAGGGAGAATGGGTGGGATTGAAAGAGAGGTTGGAGAATGAAGGTAAACAAGAGAACTACCGAAATATTTTCCGCGGAGAAAGGTGGGAAAATATGTAAATGAGGGACGACGTTACCCTGCTAAGGAAATTAAAACGTAAGAAACTGGAAACAGAGCATTCAAAGGAAGGACCTGAGCTGCCTAAAGGCGGCATAGGCTGTTGCGCACTTCGAATGCAGGCACAACGTAAACCAAATATCAAAGTTGCCCTTTACATTCTAAAATTTGTGCATTACAATATAAGGAAACATTGATCGACAGCTATTTTTTAAAGGTCATAAAACGAAATAAACAAATGAAAAATAACACTCAAGCACTCAAGTTTTTAGGTATTGATTCTACAGAAAATATATCAAAATCATATTTAAAAGAAGCCATGAAGTTTTATATTGTAATTTTGCATCTAAAATTGCAAATAATTCGTACGATTACTCAACTTTAAAAGTAAGTGAGGGTTAAAAAGAAAAAAAGGCATAGCAGAAGTCTTGCATTGGTAAGATTCTCTAGACAAATTCAGCTGATTTATTTTGATTAACATTTTGCATTCATCTTTTGAGAAGAAGGCAAATGATATTAAGGAAATAAATCCGAAATTACTTATCTTAAAATTTTCTTAAATCTAATTTTAAGATAAGTAAATTTTCTTAATTTTAATAAAATTTTCTTAATCGGCTTTTACTGTGTATTATATGCTAAATGTTTCGATCGTACATACAATCATACTTAGACATTTCTTACGCTATGGTGTGTCTACAGATGGCCAAGTAGTTAAGATAGCTGAATATGAGCAGCTAGACTAGGTTTCGAATCTCGGCACTGAGTAAATGTTTTCCTAGTTTTAACATGTGTTAGGAGAATACGAAGCAGTTTCTTTTAAGAAATTCTCCTTGTAAACATTCATCTCCCGAGAACACACGCTTTTCACTTATGCAGTTTTCATATTCTGTTTCCTTTTATGGAAATTTATACACAGATTTTATTTAAGGGGATTTATAGTGATTGAAAAATATGTGCTTGGGGTATATGCAGCGTACAAACTTTATTATAATCATACAATCTTACCTGTTTTTTCCTCAAGAACCAGCATTTGTGAAATTAAGCTTTTGCCTTTGCATTGATAACGAGGCAGCCATCCACTGAGTTGAATTAGAATCTCGACCACTAAACATCACTAACAGAGCTACACTCTTTTGCAAAAAAATCGAAGCACCAAAATTTGGTATGCAAAAACATCTTGATCGAAAATGCAAATGATCAAAGTTTCAAGGCAAATGGACAGGAATTGCGATCATAGCGCGCATTTCTAGTGCGCAATTCAAAAAGTATAAAACCAGTAACAGAGGCGGAAAATTTATCTTTTTTTTGTTACTGTCATTGTAATTCCGTAAAGAAGCAACTAAAGATGCCATTACGACGATATCGAAGACTTTGCAGACAACTAAACGACTTCGAATGTGGTCGCATTGTAGGGTTGCGTGAAGTTGGGTGGTTGTACCGACCAATAGGCCGCCACCTGCATCGTACAGATACTGCTGTGCAAAGATGTTGGTAGCAATGGTTGCTACAAGGAAATTGCCGACGAAATGAAGGCTCTGGAAGGGTAAAGAGCACAAATGCGAAGGAAGATAGGATGATTGTTCGCCAGGCCCGAACCGCCTCAACGATATCATTGTCGACTATTCAGTGCATTACAGCCACGTCTATACCTTCTGTGGTACCGTCCAGCATCTCACGGCGCTTGTCTGAGGCGAGATTACGCTCACAGAGGCCTTTAAGACGTTTGCCTTTGACCCAACAACATCAGCGGAGTCGTCTGGAGTGATGTCGCAGCCGATCATCATGGCTGCTATCAGACTGGCATTGTATAGTGTTCAGCGATGAATCCCTCTTCACTCTTGAAGCAGATGACCACCGTGTTCTTGTCTGGAGAGAACGGGGCCAGCGGTCCCAATCAGCCTTTGTTTTACAAAGGCATACAGCCATAACCCCTGGTGTGATGGTGTGGGGCGCTGTTTCTTATAGCAGCAGGTCATTTTTAAACATCTTTAACAGCTCAACGATATGTTGATACCATCCTGCGGCCGGTTGCATTACCCTTCATGGCACGTCATCCTCGAGCCATTTTCCAACAAGATAATGCCAGACCACATACCGCTCGCATATCTCTAGACTGTCTCCATGCGACTCATACTCTTCCTTGGGCAGCAAGGTCACCAGACCTTTCACTAATCAAGCATGTCTGGGACATGGTAGGCCACCAGATTCGGGCACCAAAAATATCGCAGATCTGGCACAACAATTGATGAATGCCTGGCAGAATGTGTCGCAGGATGACATTAAGAACCTCTACCACTCCTTGCCTCGACGAAGCATTCATTGTCACCAGGGGCGGTCCGACCAACTACTAATTTGAACCCTCAATGGGTGATTGTGAGCCGTGAACAGGAACTATGACCTTGATTTTTTAATTATTTTATATCAAAAACAACCACTTCCTTCATGGTGCCTAGATTTTTTTGCAAAAGAGTGTATTTTATAAATTTCATGATTTGCTCCCTGGGTCTGTCCTTTAACGGCAATACGAAGATGCTATACCGACTGAATGGCAAGTCGAAGTTACGCAGCTGTGTGGAATTACATCCTATGACTGCAGACAAGGCCGCTTTCGCTGAATGCAGTCATTTCTAAGCGAATATTCATGTACTGTGAACACTTGTTTTACATGTGTGTGTATAGTTATGTAATTAAGTGTTTTCAGTATTTATAGACTGGTAGAATTACAATAAGTTTGTATTTGACTTAAGCAGAACTTAAGTGGAACTTTAATAAAAGTTCTACTTATATTAAAGAGAATATTTAGTTTTAAAAGTGTTATTCGACTGCAAGTCTTGTTGATCATGTTATTGATCTAAATTTAAGTAATATTTTCTAAACACAATAAAAGGCTTTTATCAAAATATGCTCAGAAACGTTTTTACCTAAAGGAAGATATTTTCTTTGGTAGATTTACGTAAGTCAAGTTTATTGTTTAGTATTAGAAACGCAACATTTTTTTAATACTTATATTTGGTACTGGAGTAAATAGATAAATATATTTAATGATAATTTATAATTTACTATCAATGGCAAAGTTAGATTTTCGTAATTAAATTTGATACCGAAGTAAAATGATAAATGCCATATATTGTAATTTCAGAATTATTTTTTAAGCAACAGAAATTATAATATCATCTGAAAGGTATAGTATCATAGAAAACGTTTTCGTGTTTTTATGTACATCACATTTCACATTCTTTTTCCTTCCGTAGAAAATTAGGCGCAGATGTAGTATAAGGTGAATTAAAGTGCTTGAAAAGTAGTGGAAGAAGAAAATTTACTGAATTTGAACTAAAATAAATTACAGTTAAAAAAAAGCGCTGGTCGGCGAGGAAAAGAAATCGTTCCAATCATTTGATATTGAACCTTCCGATCTAATATGGAACCTGTTTTTTTTTCATCTGTTATATGAAGATCATCATTTAGCTATAAAACTGTTCTCAATTACAGCCAAAATGATGACATCACTTTATATAAATATAAAATGTATGTAAAAGGTAAAAAATAATTAATACAACAATAAGAATTTTTTAATCTATGCTTACCCTCTGATTATTTTTATTTTAAAATGACATACGCCGTCACCACCTTGTACACCGCTTCGCGGACCCTTTGCAAGTTTTTCTAACCCCTAGACGTCCAGCTATTTTCGAATCATGAAGCTCCTCTAAAATATTTAAGCTTAGACTCATTGAAGCCACTCGCCGAAGCTCTTGATTATCGTTGGTTGTTTTCGTGTAAAACAGCAGTTTATCAATAATTTCACAATGGGCCGCCCTATTGCGACCGCTCTATTACGTCTACATGTTCAAAATTTTTGGGATCTTCCAGATAATCGTAAATGTCTTTGAACTCAGGGTCCATTTTTAATTCGGCAATTATTGTTTCACGGAATTCAATTACAATGTACGTCCAGAAAGTAAGTTCCGTTTGGTAATAAAAGTAAATTGTGTACAGCTACAGAAAAGTTATTTATTGCACAAAATTCAACAACTCTTAAACTACTTTTCCACATAACTGCCGAAATATTGCAGGCATTTGTCATAGCGTGGCACAAGTTTTTGTATACCTTCTTCATAGAAATTTGCCGCCTGTGTCTTCAACCAGTTGGAAACAGTTTCTTTCAGCTCGTCGTCATTGTTAAAGTGTTGACCGCCAAGGAAAGACTTAAGATGTAAGAACAGATGAAAGTCGCTAGGAGCGAGGTCAGGGCTGTACGGAGGATGGTCAAACACGTCCCAGCCAAATCCCTGTAGGAGGTTTTTCGTCACATTTGCAGTGTGTGGTCGTGCGTTGTCGTGAAGAAAAACAACACCTTTTGACAGCAATCCTCGGCGCTTATTCTGAATTGCACGGCGCAATTTCCGAAGTGTCTCGCAATAAGCATCTGCTCTGATTGTTTGACCACGCGGTAAGAAATTAATGAGTAAGATGCCTTTCCAGTCCCAGAACACTGTGCACATCATTTTTCGAGGTGTCAAGATTTGCTTCGGCTTAACCTTTGCTGGGGATGAAGTGTGCCTCCATTCCATTGATTGCCGCTTACTTTCAGGGGTGTCGTAAGAAACCCAAGTTTCATCTCCTGTGACTATCTGTGTCAGAAATTCTTCACCGCTTTCAGCATAACGGGTCAAAAACTGAAGTGCACTACCCATCCGTTTTGTTTTGTGTTGCTCAGTAAGAATCTTTGGTACCCAACGTGAGCAAAGTTTACGAAATTTCAGTTTTTCGGTAACAATTTCATGCATTAGTGATCGTGAAATTTGGGGAAATTCCATAGCGAGAGCACTAATTGTAAACCTTCGGTTTTCATGGATCTTGTCATCAATCGCGTGAACCAGTTCTTCTGTAACCAAAGATGGACGCCCACTTCGTTCTTCATCGTGCGCATCACTACGTCCGTCATTGAACTTTCGGACCCATCTTCTCACCATTGAATCACTCATCGCTTTTGGTCCGTAAACATCGCAAATTTGCCGATAAATTTCACTAGGTTTCACTTTCCTCGCATTCAGAAAACGAATCACAGATCTGATTTCACAAGCGGCGGGATTTTCAATCAACACCGACATTGTAAACAAGCACAACAAAGCGTACGTGACTGACAGCGATCTCCAAATGGCGCGCGTTTCTTCTCCTTGATACAGAGCGTCTACTGCGCATGTGCGGAACTGCGATCGCAGAGCTGCAGCGGAGATAAATTGAAACGGAACTTACTTTCTGGACGTGCCTCGTATTTTCGCAGTTAACATCGTACATCTAATTGTATTTCTCTATTCATCGATCTTGATTCTTGATAGTGCATCCGCAACTGCATTTTCTTTCTCCGGCGTGTGTTTTATTATTAAATTAAACTCTTGCACTTTTAACGTCCAACGTCTAAGTCGGGACGAAAGACTTTTACCGGAGTACAAGCGTCCAACTGCCACGTGATCTGAATACACAGTTATCAGGGCACTTCCGAAGTAAACGCGGAATTTTTGCACCGCTAATAAGAGCGTCAGGGTTTCCCGTTCAGTTGCGGTATAATTACGTTAAGTTTGATTCAGCATTTTGCTAAAAAAGCTACTGGCTGCCCATTTTGGGAAAGAACTGCGGCAACTGCCTAGTCTGAGGAGTCTGCTGCAATTTCTAAATTTTGATCCCCTTCATGGAATTTAAGAACAGGGGCGTTAATTAAGGCGTGTTTCAATTCTTCAAACGCCGTGTTCCCCTTCGCTGTCCTTGTGAACCTCGTCCTTTTTCGTTTAAGAACCAACAAGGCTTCAACTACCTTTGCAAAATCTTTTATGAACACTCTGTAATAGGAGCACATTCCCAAAAAGAAAGATAATTTCTTGACCGTATTTGGAGGTGGATAACTTCTAGTCGCTAATATCTTGCAGTTGTCAGTCTCAATACCGTTTTTCGAGATTTTATAGCCGAGGTACCTCAATACCTTGGCTGCAAATTTGTACTTCTTTGGATTTATTTTCAAGCCCGCCTCATTTAATAATGTAAAAACTTCCTCTAAATGTTTAATGTGTTCCTCTAGGTTTTCGCTAGTAATAATAATATCATCAAGATAGATGTCTGTACTTTTTCCCAAGACTGGCCTTAAAACAATGTCCATAACTTTTTAAAATGTAGCTGGAGTTCCGCTCAAAAAGGCATACACGCCTGACTTTGTAATAAAAGCTGTTTTTTCGACATCCTCGGATTTTACTGCTATCTGAAAATAGCCTGATGTCAGGTCTAATTTAGTCATATACTATTTAGTGGAACGAATCTTTTTTATAATTTCCTTTATTATTGGGAGGGGACATGTGGGGTATTTCGCTTTGCCATTTAATTTACGATAGTCAAGTGCGAATCACCACGCGTTCGGATCTGCGAGTGGCAGTCCATTTTTTTTCTACACAAAACTACTGGACTTGCATAGGGGATGGTACTTGGCATAATTATCTTGTTCTCGAGCATTTTCTGAATGTGTTGCTCGAGAATGCCTTCCTTCACACGGTCATACCTATACGGTTTAGACCGAACTGGGGGCTCACTACCAGTGTCAGTACTGTGAGTCACAATCTGGCAGAAGCCAGGTTTTTCATTAAATAACTGTGAAGAGTTTCTTATCAAATTTTCGATTTTCTCTCTTTCTTCGAGATGAGCTAAATCTAGATCCGGGACTGCGGCTTTTTCTTTTTCAATTTTGTCCATCTTGACCTGTAAAATAGAATCTTTGAAGTTAATTTGCGCTATCTGCGCGTAAGAAACCAACCCCTATTATAACTGCGGTTAACAAATTCTTTACTTCTAAAACATTTATTTTTTGCATCTCGTTCTTTATTTGAACATGCAGCCCCACTTTTCCCAAGCAGACACACTGTTTGCCTTGGGCAGCAATCACTCGTTGTCCCTTTGTTTTAAACGATCTGTAACGACGAAAATGCTTTTTAAAGAAGTCCTGCGACAGGAAGCTGCATTGAGCCCCGGTATCCAGTAGGGCGAGAGTAGGGACGTTGCTTAGTAATATTTGGATCTCTGGTAAGGCCAAATTTGGTACAACTACCGTATTCAGTTTGATTTCTGAGGGATTTTCCTTCCCAGACGGTGACCTAACCCTTCTCCTGGTCACAGTGATTATATTAAATTTTTCTTCTCTGCGCCTTGATCCAGATGCTTTTTATTACCCCACGCTTTGGTCTGAACAGTCTTTTTCTTATCTGACTTTGCCACTTTCCCCTCTTGCCGATACAAATTCTGTCCATCTTGAGGTTTCGTTTGAGCGTGAAACCTTGAATACTGCCAAGAATCGTTTGCACGAGCGTTTTCGACCGCTCGCCTTCTCTGAAATTTCAAATAATTCAAATAAGTTTTCCAGCGTTTGCAGATTTCTAACTTCAAGAAAATCCTGGATTGACGGAAGTAACCGCGGCAATATGATTTCTAGAATTTCTTTGTCGGGCCTTTTTCCATATAATAATTTCACAATGTGAATCTTCCTTAAGATGAAGTCCATTAATTCGTCGAAATTAGTTTGATATTTATTAAATAATTCGGATTTTAATTTTGTGAGATTTTCCACAACTGAGAAACCTTTTAATAGCGAATTTTTAAAATTTTCCCAAGTGTACGTTTCGAATCCTGGATCCTCTAACAAACTTTTGCCAATATTTTTGTACCAGCTGAGGGCTTGACCTTTTAAGTTCGTTGTAGCAATGATAATTTTCTGCAGCTAGTTCACAGGATATAACGTGAAATGTAAGTACAGCTGCTCCAGGAAAGTCATCACGGAACCTCTTCCATCAAACGTTGCTGCTGGCTTCATTACCACTCTCATTGTTTCCATGATAAACCCGAATCCCACCATTGGGTTTGGTTGTGGCTGAGGGAATTGAAAGGTGTGAGGGGTCAACGAGAAACCTTCACTACCTAGCGGCATGGTTCGTTGAGAACAAAATCGGGCGCCAAATGTGGGGTCTTACTTATTCACTTCAGAGTTCAAACCTTGAACCCCACAAAGACTAGTAAGCGAATAATCGCTTCAGTGTGAATAAAGACGTAAGACTTAAGAAGCTTAACTACCCTTTATTTTTTAGAATAAATATGATACAATCAGTTCCTAACTCGGAACGTACAGCAAAGCCTCCACATGGGCTTGAACTCAAATAAATTAGAAATTAAACTTAACTAAGCTTAACTAAAGTTAAGTGAAAGATATAGCCGAAGCCGCCAAGATTCTAAGTAGTTGGCCCTATATCTTAATTAAGTTGGCGAAGCCAAACAACAGCCTAAAGTATGGCTGAGCGTAGCAAAGCTAAGAGAGACGTAGCCAAAAGGCAAACGCGCGCTAGTCAGAAACTCAGATTCTAAGTCGCTGAAACATCGACTTAAATACTGCTCTTTACTCATTTGCATTAATTGCCTTTCTGAAATTACATTCTGGTAGGAAACTGTAAGCTGAAACTAGAATGATAGAAAAGATGCATAAACTTAAAATAACTGTTAATAAAATTAGGATAAACTTTACATACTGTTAAGTCGTTAGGGTATATTTAACTTCACTAATTTTTAAGTTATTCATTACCTTTTGATTTAAGCCAAACGTGCGGCTATTGTAAGCCCGAGTTGGTGCCGATTGTTAAACTTTATTTGAGTTAATAAAGGGTTCTGCACACCATTCTCTTTACTTCGGAGTACTTTAAAAGACTTGGTATCTAACAGTCTTCAGCATCGTGTTCATTTTATGATAGATAAGTATACACTACTTTACAAACTTTAACACAAACATACGAAAATCGCAATTAGTCCAGTATTTTCCATTTAACCAAATAGAGTACCAGTTAATTAATCAACTATGTGTTTAAAGAGGGCAAATAGAAAGGCATTTAAATCAAAAGCAATCTTTTTCAATCTTTTTTCCCCTTAACTTAAATAACTATAATTTAAATAACAATATCTATATATATATATATATATATATATATATATGTTACCGTGAAAGACCGAAAGTGGAGAATGTCGACTTTCACCGGAGAATGTCAACATTCGCCAAATACGTCGGT
>KK116803.1:1833887-1859370 GCA_000611955.2 Stegodyphus mimosarum | reverse complement strand
TTCATTATGAATATATATATATATATATGTATAAAACTTGACACAGATTTGAAAACAATCTATCTAAGATAATGCATAAATCCATGTACTGCCATGTAATACATGCAACTAATATTATATCAAACATCTAGATGTCAGGGAAATAAGCTGGTGAGAATGCCTTACACGTTTGATTCTGTTGATCAATTTGTTCAAGTACCCTGAAATCGAAATGACTAGCCCTAAAACATTGAAAATGTTTGCTACTCCCACCTTTAAAAATTTCCCATTGCTTAAATATCAAGGAGAGATTATTTAATACTGTAAATACATATAACGGGTAGAGACATTAGGTTATTTTGGAAGCAGAAGACGTGAAAAATGAGCAATGTCGTCACTGGGGCTCAAACCACTGACCTCTCGAATATGCGCCGAATGTGGTGACCATTACATCATGAAGGCATGCTAAGAAGGTGGAAGAAATACTTTATATACTCCCCCTTTTAAAGGGTGAGTGAGGATTAGGAGACCCAATGGCCAAATCCTGGTGGTAGAGAATCATTATGTTCCACCTTTTTTAGTTCGAGTGCCACTCTAGAGACATTAAATATTTTTTGAAAGCAGGAGATGTGAAAAATGAGCAATGCCCTCACCGGGACTCGAATCACGGACCTCTCGAATACGCGCCGAGCATGCTGACCACTGCATCACGAAGGCATGCGAAGAAGGCGAGATAAATACCTTATAAGTTAACTTATTAACTTAGAACTATTATGTTGTTTATTACATTTATTACGTTATTAACTACTTTGTAGAGTCATTAGGTTTATTGACACTGGAGATGCGAAAAATGAACGTGCCCTCGGCTAGACTCGAATTCTCGTCGAGTATGCTTCCAATTACACCACGAAGGCATGCGAAAAGGAAGAAGTTTTCTCCGGATGATATACTGCGTGATGGAGAATGTAGTAACACGTATTACAGTTGTCCACAGGCATAACAGATTCTATGTGCTTTAAGCTTAAATATTCGTTCATAAATTCCTTATACAAATTAGCCATAGTCTTAGCATCAAGACGCTTCCAAATTGTGTTCAGTCTCTTGATAGCAATTTCCTTAGATGATCCCAACACAGAAGTGGCATCATCCTTCATAGGTAATTTTACTATGAATCTACCTGTTTCATCACGGGGGTGTGTTTCATTCGAATGCTCTTCGCAAAATACCCCTTCCTCATTCTTTACGACTTCATTACCATCTCCTGGGAAGGATTCTACTTCGAAAAAATTCTTAATTGCATTATCGAGATTTGATTCATTTATCAGAATACAGTAGGGTTGATTATTAATACTAGGTAGGATGCCTGTCATTAAATAGCCAAATTCTGTGTTTTGCAATATTATGTTTCCATTGAGCGCTTGAACTCTACATTCTTTCAAGATGTTAAAGAATAATTCACTTCCTATTAATATATTGATTTTACCAGGTGCATAGAAGTTAGGGTCTGCTAATTTAATGTCATGCGGTATCGCTAGATTAGAAAGATCCAGTTTGGTTGAAGGAATTACATCTGTTATTTTTGGAATAATACATAATTCTAAATTATGAGAAAAGGTCTCTGTTTCGTTCGAAATATGGGCGAAAGTTTTCGCCTTGACTGAATGAGCTGATCCACTTATTCCCGAAATGTGTGTTCGGATGGGTTTAGCTTTCAAGCCCAAAAATTTTGCGCATTCTTTCGTGATAAGGTTCATTTGCGAACCAGAGTCTAGTAGGGCTTTTATTCTGCAGCGTTACATTCGTCACATAAATAACCACCGTACTCAGTAAGACAGAGTTTCCAGCCCCGGAAGTGGCTGCAAGACTATGCACTTCTTTTTGTGTGTCACCCAAAGCTTCTTCAGAGGGGGTTTGTTTTCCCCTGTTTTGAAAGAATGTAGGGAATGTCCGTTGGGCACTGACGGTCGGTCATTGTCCCTATGGAGAAGGGAATGATGTTTGCGGAAGCAGCGGCTGCCCGAAAAGTTAGAATTGCATTCTCCGGAATGAGGTTTTAGACAATTCACACATAATTTGTTATTTTTGACGATAATGAGCCTATTCTCAACATTCCTTATGCTTATAAGCAAGCGCTTGCCAATAAAAAAGAAATTATTGACTGTTGTGCAAAACATTTGCGAGATGTAGTTACTTCAGTTGCCCAGGGAAATGGTCACAGCACTAAGAAAAGAATGAACAGGGACGTGTGACTCTAGAGAGAACGCTTCATGAACAAAAAGGGAGATAACTATTGCATGCTACATCTGATTAGTTGTTGCATAACAGAACTAAGAAGAGGATTCATTAATAGATAATTAGTGATCTGCAATGTGTTAGTCTATGACGGGAGTACTTCTGTCAATTTTTGCCAACTTTAGTGCCTCATGGTACTTTTGTCGTGTCATGCTTTTTCTGCCAACATGTTTCCACTGTAACCATCAAGCTCTATCTTCAATGATTAGTTTTTTTCCTATGAGATACCAAGCTACAACTTCCTGTTCCTCCGCTGACATAACCGTTTCTCATTTTTTGCTTGCAATGACTATTTACCTGCAAGCATTAGGTTCGTTTCATTGTTATTCACGAGATACAAAGCCTGCTCTCTTTACAAATACATGCGTATTTTCATTTTCTTTTTCCCTGTTGTTACTGTTTTCCTTAGCAGCATAATGGCCTTTCCCATGGATTTTCAAGAACAAATTTTTGACTCCCCCTTTTGGTTTTGCTTGATGAACTTGCTAGTGTAACTGACTTTAAAAAAGTGCCTTCTTTTATAAAATAAAGGAGATTCAATTCGCTTCATTTAACATATTCGTGAGAATAATTTACAGTGGACATGATATACGAATGAAATTATTTTAACTAAAGTGCTTGATTCCAGGAACAAAATCTGAAAAGCATAATAAATGCAAATATATTTACTTGGGAAGATATATATATCTATCACTCTGAAAATAATTAAGCAATAGATATGAATTTTTTGAAAGATAGCTTTGAATGCCTCTTCATTACATAAATTTAAATTCTACTGATACTCTGGATATATGCATCATGCCACTAAAGATATTTTATTAATAAAATAATATAAGTTCTTTATATGATTTATAATAAAAGTGCCTCTCTGTTTAATTGCGATAAATAAAAGTGAGAAACGAAAAGAACTAAACTAATAAATGGATAGAAAAACTAACGTATCAAAGCCCTTACAGAATTCAAGTGGCTTGGCCCTATTTACGCTAAAGGTTTTCGAAAAGAAGATCCAAACTTAAGTAAGTACCCCCAAAATGGCCACAGAACAAAACAGTAAAAACAAGGTGGTAACGATGCCAAAATCTTCGAATACCTAAAACTTACTTCTAACAAAACTCTTCCTCTTCTCTATACCCCCTAAGCAGTAATTCTCATACTGCCACTATCCCTCCGACACCACCACCACATCGCGTCAGCTGGAGTTGCTTCACCCGCTCCACCCACCTCTGCAATTGTGATTGAAAGTAAGCGAGGAGCAACGCGCGTGGGAGGTGGTGGTTCCGCAAGACGCTGATAGAGCTTCTGCTAAATAAGAGTTCTTGGGGGGCTGCGCTCGCGCTCACGGATAAGAGAAAAGTTTGGGACCAGTGGAGGGAGGGCCGAGAATTGAAGAGGGGGTGTGGGCAGTGGTCTTTTGATAATGCTGCTTCTGCCCCTCGTCCCCTTCAATTGCATATGGATGAAGGTTTGGAGGAAGCAGTGACGTCCAAGAGGTTAAGAAGAGAAAACCAAGCCTGAGAGAAAGAGGAGAATGAAGTGATATGGCTGCGCCAAATAAGGTCTTGGCGAGAATATATATTGGCGGCTACTATAACTGTGGAATATTGCGCTTTGTTCTTTGCCAGTTATACCAAAGACGCTCTTTTTTCTACCGTCTTACATATAAGGGGATCAGACAAGGTAGTTACGTAATAGAGACTTTTCTGTCATCAGACGGCAAATTTATGTGTCGTTTATCAAACTTATGTTCTTTAATTTATAGTAAACTAGATTCTATTCTAGGATTAAGTTATTATCCGCTATTCTCGTTTTTGTTATTTGCTTTCTTTGCTGATTGTCGGCAGGTTGAAAAATTTTCATTAAATCTCAAAATTTGAAAATCATAATCTTTTCTAGGCAAACGTTTTGAAATAAAATTAGCGGAATTATGTAAATTAAATTATCAAATTATTTTTATAGGTAATGTAATTCAGATTTAGCTGAAGGCAAAGAAGAAAGTTAAATTATATGAGAGAAACTGGAAACGACTATTTACGGAAACGAACTAAACGGAATTAATGAAGTAACTATTATTTGAGGAGACTTTGTATTTTCTCTTGTACAAAGTTTTGTACTTTGTACAACAGCGTTTTCGACCGAATTAAATAATTTGAAAAAAGGTATAGGTTTTGTTATTTGGTGCATTCATTCGACACTTTTCTTATAATATTCAGTGTATTTACTATCTCCTTACTTGGTAAATGGAACGAGTTTCCGAAAAAATGATTAAATAATTTACTATTCACACAAAGCGTGATGAATCTAAACTGTTTAATCAGATGGTCTTCTGGAAAGCAGCCAACCAACCCTCGAAAACGGCAAATCAACCCTCAACTCGCCAATAATCTGACTGAGCAGGATTTTTCCGTACAATTTACCATGAATGCAAGTTAAATTCTTTCTGAAATTTCTTAAAGGAGACATCACTTCCCATAGGTGGCCCATCAACAACGAAGCGGATAAGACCGCATGAAACTGGTAATTCTGGCCACGTTTCTAATCCAGGCGAATGTGTTGTCTTCATGGACATTTCGGTGCTTTTCTTCATGTGTAACGTAAATAAGAACGAGCTTCGCCTAGAGAGTTCTCTGCGGGGTCACTACTGAAATTAATTAGATAGCCTCCCTAATTTTCTTGGCGAGAGAAAAAATCACTGTTTACATCGAATGATATAATGATCACTTACGAGAGGTAAATAATTTATACTTGAAACTGGTTTATTAAAGGGAGCAACGTTAACTGGCTGTTTTTTGCGTGAAGTTTTCAGCCACACTAATATAAAAGTGCTTTGCATAAATTCTCAAAGCTTTGCCTGCTAAGGGAAAGCTACAATAATTTACACTTTAATTTTTATATGGTGTCCTTTAACTTATTTTCTCTAATTGTTTTTAATTTGATTTATTAGCTTGTTTTGGTGAAATCGTGAAAGTAATATTAACCTTTTCTATGAAACCGGCTTTCTTGGAAGTTTTTCATACATACTATACATAGTTTTTTTATGCACTGGTCTACAAAATTAGACGGGCTTCTTGTTAATCGATTTCATTAAAGAAGCTCAATCAACTTTATTGAGCTTCAGAAGATCCTTTCGAATTGTAAAAAGACGGCTGTAGAAAGACCTTGTGAATGTAAATTAGCAATAACGACTTCAAAATTTACATTTATGAGAAAATTACATACAACGGATGGCTCTTACGGAATTGCATTCTTGCACTGCTTCTAGCGGCAGAACCAATTTTAAATGTGTACCTCATGGTAGTATACCTGATTAATACTACTTGCCAAAATGTATCGAGTGGCTAGGCAAAGTATAGTTAGAAGCTGATCGAAGCTAACGGATCGTTACATTCGCCACTGGAGTGAGCCGAAGTGCAATTGTACATTTGTGGATTTAGTTCCAAAAGAAGAGAAGTGCTGTAAGACGCCATAGTCAATATCGCTCACGAGTTATCAACTCTGACGATAATCGTTATCTTTCAACAACAGCCCTTCGGAATAGCTGTCAAAATGCCATCCAGCTGCTAAGAAAACTTTCAACGACAGCCGACAGAGCATCGATTCACAGACGTTAGATAGTATGCACATAGGCCATTTGTTCTGCTCCCTAAGCCTTCCAGTGTCTAAGGGCGCGAAGAAAAGGGCCTGAAGAACATTGTGCTTGAGGATCTGCTATGCTGACACAAGTTTTCTTTTCTGAAGAGTCTAGATTCAACCTAGAGCTGGATAAAAGACTACTAATTATTTGGAGAGTACGTGACACTCATATAATTCAGAAAATGGCAAAGAAAGATCGCGTTTTGATGGAGATAGTGCTTGTTTGGTCAAGGATAAACTTAGGTGTGTGTACTGAATTGTACATCATTTGGAATGGGCGCAGTTCAGTATTGCTCACAGTTATGGGGGCGAAATTACAGGTCAGAAGTAGCAAATACTTTACCCACAGGCCAAAAAGATCCATTTTAGTGTATTATGTGGAAGAGCCGTCACAAGGTGTGATGATGCTTGTGTGACGATCTTTTGCGGTCTCCCTGTTGTTTGCTCCAATGCGTTCAGTGGGGAAAAGCAGAGAAACACCCCTTCCCGGTAGAAATAAAAAAGTTGCAATTTTAAATACATCTTTATGCCTTAATTTTATATTTTTTACGTTAAGCAGCAGGTTAACACGGCGTCAATGATCTTTTCCTTAGTTCTCTTTTATGATCAATCTTCTATCTCAACAATTTTTTACTTATCATAACCTAATTTCTAAATGAAGACTGCTAGAAATTATAAATATATATCTCGATGAATGCACATGCTTTCTAGCCTATCTAGTGTTCTTAACTTATGTTGATCTCTCGTACAGTCATGCGTGTACATGAGTTTATACACGTTACACTCGATGCGAACTCAAGCTGCTGATTTTGGTAGTTTGCTTACAGAATGCGACAGGAATGAGATGAAAGTATCATTGCACAGGATAAGCAACTTAAAGGACGGTATTCGGTCCGCGGGTCGGCTTTTACCCACCCACTTGGTCGTGCCTTATATTTCTGCATTCAGCAGTTGAATTTTTTCAAGCATGACAGCGTCTGACCTCATCCAGCGCGCCTTGTGCTTGTATGTTTGAAGCAGAAACAACAGAGTAGGTGGAGTGGGTGGCATATTTTCGGGATATGAATCCAATAGAATTCTTTGGACACATTAGGAAGGCCCATTGTTGCTAGACCACGACTTCCGTTGATGCACCTTAAGCTGCAAAATTCCCTTTTATAAGAGAAAGGAAACATTTTAGAAAACCTCATCGAACACTTGATTAATTTAAAGATCCGCAAATATAACGTCGTTTTGCGCTTTCGAGATGTCGAATAGCTTTTCAGAAGTTGACAAAATTTGTCAATATTTATTTTTTCACCTCTAAAAGATATGGATAATAAGGTTTCTTATGATTTTAATAAAGTTTTTTTTTATGGTACAGTTTCTTGTCAAATGATTTTTACTTGCATTGTTTCAATGCATGATTTATCTCTTGTTTTAACTTTTATTTTTTTATCTCTTTCAGGAACATGTTTTTATATTGTGTAGCATATTCATCAGGAGCTGCCTGTTGTACCTACTTCCCTAATTTTTAGAAATGTATTTGCGACAATGTTATATCATATTATTTTCCAAATCTGATATAGTTTTTTTATATTTAGTGATGAAGTTTTATCTCACATTTTTATTTAACAGACAAACTAATCAACGTAGAATTTAAGCTTTTACATCAATAACTAGATCAAAAGGTAGTCTTTCAAATGAAAGTTTTTCGGATTTCTGAATTAATTTACTGAGTTTTGTAGAGACATTAGGATTTTTTTTTGAAGCCGGAGACATGAAGAAATGTGCAGTGCCCTCATCGGAACCCGAACCTCGGACTTTTCGAATAGGCACTGATTGCGCTGACCATTACACCATGAAGGTGTACTAAGAGAGCAGGAGAAATACCTTATACATCCCCTTTTTAAATAGCGACTGAGGATTAGGGGATTCAGCCGCCAAATCTTGGTGGTGGAGAGTCATCATCAACCCCTTTTTTAGTTCGGGTGCCACTGTAGAGACGTTAGGATTATATTGAAGCAGGCGACGAAAAATGAACAATGCCCTCACCGAGACTCGAACCATGGACCTCTCGAATACGTGCCGGGTGTGCTGACCGTTACACCACGAAGGCATGCTAAGAAAGCGGGAGAAATACCTTACAGTTTAAACAATCTTTCAAAAACCATTCAATGTTTTGAAATTCCTCGTAATTGCTGACAATGATGGATTTTTAAATAAAGAGATTTAACCTTCAATTTGAGCAATCTTGTGAGTTTCAGTAATGATGAGATCGGAATTCTACATAGGGCAAATATTTAAATGAAATGAATACTATTTTATACCACAAGAAAGATCGGGAAATCTTAAGGGGTGTGGAAGGATACCATCACGCATATTTTATTTTAACCTTGAGCAAGACAAATTAAAAACTGTATTTTTTTACCCCAGGCCATAACTCCTGGTTGAGGGCCTTTGTGGCGTGCAATTGTGAAAGCAGGATCGGCACGCTGCTCTGGACGTCTTCAGACACGTCTTCGGTGATAGTCACGACACAGTTGAAAGCGGGATTCGACGCTAAAGAGTATACGTCCCTGGTCAACATCATTCGAACCTGATCGAGCCAAGCACCATTGTAATCTGGCTCGACAATATGCAGACGTGAGTGGCAGGTGGCGTAACGGTCGGTACGAGCGTAGATTTCGCTCTATCAGCCATCTGTGAATGGTCATGGTGGACACTAGGTGTGCGTGTTGCACGTCTGATGGTTGATAGCGATGAATCAGGCGCTGTGACAGCTGATCTGACAATCTCTCTGTCCTCCCGATCTGTTGCTGCGCTAGGTCGAACACTATCATCATGATGCTGAAATCTGCCATTATCCACCCATTCTTGCCAGCATCTTCTAATCGCCTCATCGCTTCCACTCATATGACGAGCGATTTGTCCAACCTGCCTCTTTCAATCCAATGATACGACCTCTTTCAAACTCTGACAGTTGCTGGTAATGAGCTCGAGTCTTGCGGTGAGGCATTTGTTGAGTCCTTGAAAGGTATCCTAAACCGCAGTGCAACAGAAATTTTTAACAACGTTCAAGAGCAGCTCCTTATATACATCTGCTGGATGCGCAGTTCCGATGCGCTGGAGATGGTACTGTTCATTCATTGGACACCAAATTTTAATCATTTGCATATTTTGTCAAAACACTTATGCATACGAAATTTCAAAGCAATCGAATGAATCCTTTTTGATGCGTCGATTTGTTTTGTTATGGAAAAACAGCAGCTTAAAATAAAAGAATATCTTAGCGATATGCGAAGCATAATAATGTTCTATTCAGTGAACAAGCACATGAAAATAGTTGCAGTTTTAAAGCTAAATGTATGAATTAGAATAGTTAAGTTGAAAAACATCATCCAACCTCAGTACAGACATATTGTAGCATCTATGTAAATACACTCTTAGACGAAAAAACGACGCATCAAGAAGGAGTTATCCGAATGGGACAAAAATCGGTAGAAGTGACGTACATGTACAGAAAAACAAAGATTACAGTTTGAGGAAAATTGGATGATTTATTGAAGGGATAGAGCTTCACAAAGTGGAAAAGTCAGTAACGCGTTTGTCCACCTCTGGCCCTTATGCAAGCAGTTATTCGGCTTGGCGTCGATTGATAGAGGTTGCGGATGTCCTCCTGAGAGATATCGTGCCAAATTCTGTCAAACTGGTGCTTTAGATCGTTGGAGGGCCCTGCCCATAATGCTCCAAACGTGCTCAATTGGAGAGAGTTCCGGCGACCTTGCTGGCCAAAGTAATGTTCGGCAAGCACTAAGGCAAGCAGTAGAAACATGTGCGGTGTGGGGGCGGGCATTATCTTGAAATGTAAGCCCAGGGTGGCGTGACATGAAGGGCAACGCAACGGGCATTAGAGCTTCGTCGACGTAGCGCTGTGCTGTAAGGTGGCGACGGATGACAACCAAAGGGGTCCTACTATGAAATGAAATGGCACCCCAGACTATCACTCCTGGTTATCCCGGAAGACAGTCAGGTTGGTATCACACCGCTGTCCGGAGCGTCTCCAGACTCGCCTTTGCTGGTCATTGGGGCTTAATTCAAAGTGGGACTCATCACTGAAGACTATTCTACTCCAGTCAGTGACATTCCAGTGCGAATTAGCCGACACCACTGCAGACGGGCTTGACGTTATACAGAGGTCAATGGTAGTCGTCGCAAGGGGCGCTGTAACCTCCACCCCCTTTCTGTGAGCCGTCTATGAATGGTCCTTGCGGTCACTGAAGCATTAGTTGCACGTACAGTCGATGATAATGATGCATCTGGGGCTGTGAATGCCGCTCTGACGATTGCTCGGTCTTCATGTTCTGTGGCTTCTCTAGGCCTACCGCTTCCTTCTTGACGCTGTGTGCAGCCATGGTCACCCATTTCTGCTAACATCGTCTAGTAGTGGCATTGCTGCTGCTCAAATGTCGGGCTATTCACCGATAAGGCCAACCGGCTTCTTTGACCCCAACTACACGATCTCTATCAAATTCTGACATCTGCGCATATCGTTCGCGTAGCTGTGTGCGAGGCATAGTTACTGTCTACCAGAGTAACCGGAATGAAATTCGTGAAGAATTTGTGACCTGGAATCGTAATTTCTCCTGTTAAATATCCTGCCAGTTGCGCAGATCAGATGCTATGTAGTGACAACCGTTCATTCATTGGTAGCCCAAATGTAAAATTTTACATTTTCCGTCGAAACCTGTATGCATTTCAATTTGTGTCAAATTTGTTTTATATCTTCTCGGGGCGTCGTGGTGCGTAGTTTTTTGTGTCTAAGAGTGTATACAGAAATATGGCTAATGTTGATATGTAAATGCACAATTTTCCGGTGTAGTATTATGTTACATTTATAGCATCCTTGGTTAAAAGTAGTTTGTCTGGTAGAGTAATAGGACAGTATCTGTATACCTAATACTGAAGTTCCAGTGCCCTGTCTTGTCTCCTGCATTTTGCTTAGTTAAATGATCTTGCATTTGTTTCCAAAATACGTGTTTGGAATCCAAAAAAATGGGAAAATTTGAATTCAGAGTAGTAAAACTGGTTAGCATTTACTTTAGTATTGCTCATCACCGAAAGATTGTTATTTATACATCTAGTGTAAATTGTGCAATATCAAATGCTGTTCATTTAACCATATATTTTAGAAAAAACCGAAAAGATAAAAGAGGATGATAATTCTTCTACATTTTGTAAGTTTATGTAAACATTATTTTGGGATATAATTAGTTCGTAGTTTTCTAAGAACGTTCTGGAACAGCACTGCTTGTGTTTCAAAATTTAATACTGTAAAATAATTGGTTAGGATTGTGTAGTTTTTACTTCTTAGCCATGAATTAGTTGGAGTCAGAGATATATTGGTAACTGAGCAGGGCAAATCATTCCGTCAAAGAATGGCACAAGAAGTGAAGGAATCAGAACAAAAAGTCCTGTTTGATATGAAAAAATAAACCTCTCCAAATTAAAAAAAGATGATAAGATACTTCAAATGTTGAATATTTAGATTAAAATGTTTCGGTATTTGCAGTTTTACCCTCTTAACAGAATCTACAAATTTTTTATCATACTAGACAAGTAATATAAACAGCTTACACAATCAGCTCTTTTGTATTCTGAGAATGTTATATTGGTTACAGCGAATATACAACAGAATACATGTAGGAAACGAGTTTGAAGAGCCAAAGCGATGTGGGGCATTTATGCTTTTCCAATCCACTCAGTAGCAGGACTTAATTTCTAAAATTAGAAGTGTCAAAGCTCTACAAAAGACCGTCAGGAAAGAGGAACAAAGGTAAATAAATGAATAAAATGACTATTAAAATCATTAATAATTAAAAAATTAAATAATTAATTATTATAAATTAATTAATAATTATTTAATTAATGTTTATCTATTATTAATTAATTAATAATTATTATTTAATTATATAAAAATTAATTAATTATTATTTATTAAAATGATTACATAATTAAACATTAAATTAATTAAATTATTTTAAATAAAATGTAAAGAGATAAAGTAAAACTTAGTACGCGATTTTTAATACAATTTTATTACACAAAATGAAATTTTCGAGATCAAATTTCTACTGAAATTGTTGTTCAGTTATTTAAAAGAAGTGCCGGAGCCTTCTTACTTAGTCCTCCGGCGCAATTTAAGCTGTGTCCAGTACTTGTGCGATCTTGTTGACACAGTATTTCCATATTTAAAAGTATCTCTGAGGACCGAGTAGACATATGGACGGAGATATTACTTGGAAATCCCTACAGTATTTACTTTCAAGACTTTGTGATTGGATAAATAATTCAACTAAGGAGTGATAAATTAGGACATCAGTTCATCATTTAGAAAAATTCCGTCTTTGAAACTAAGGAACGCGGTTTGATGGTGTTTACAGTTATGGGGCAAGAGTAAACGAGATTTATCCCTCCACACGATCTTCCTTCATTTATCAAGAATTTTGGAGCTGTATGAGATTTGATTGTCTAAAATGCCGAGGCGTCCTCATAGTCATTAACGAATCTTTAGCTGCGCAAACCCAGATTATGTAAAGAATGATGTACGTGTAGAAAAGTCGGACTACCCTTGTTGTATTGGTTGGTGAACTATGAATATCAATGATCTTTAATGAATTATCAATTGTGACTGTTCTTACTTCTAAACGAGGCGAAATAGTTCCTAGAAAGTTCTAAGAATGTTTTTACTTCTGTCCTTAAAACGACTGCAAATTATATATATATATATATATATACAGAACGTTCTGAAGGACACAATCATTCCTCGAATAGCAATGCAGAATAAAAAATAAAAATATTAAACATGTTATATTTAGTGAATAAAAATGTAAACAAACTATACAGAACAATTTAATGTTGAAAATTTTATGATATAATTATACGTGCATTTCTACGCTTCGGTGCTGTCAAAAAACTGCAGAGAACATTGGTGATGATATAATAAGTCAAATTTGTTAAACAAAACCCTTCTTTCGGATATCTTTCACTTTTTGATTAGTCACGTCTTGATACATCCTTGATATAAGATTGCGGGGACCAGTAACAACTCTTCTTAAATACAGGGACTTGCACTCTAATCCCTTACTATCTTCCCATTGTTAAAGCTGCTGTGTTTAGAACGCTACTAAATTGTTGCCATACATTTATTGATCAAATTTCGAGGATAGGTGTTCATAACTGATAGTAGCTGTACGTGACTTCCTACTATGCGACACTTCGCTATCGGCTGAAATATGTAAATCGTAAGGTGCTCCTAACCTGATGTATAAATACAAGATTATCGAAAACCTGACCATACTTCTATCTTTTGAATCGTTAGGACTAAACCATGGCTTCATTTCTAAAGCTAGAAATACTGGAACGCTATGGAAGATGAAGGGAAGATAAATAAAATAAATAAATTCAATAATAAATAGTAATTAATTAAAATTAAATAAAACATAAAGGGATAAAAAATTGAAAAATCAAGTTTAATTAAGGACACATAGTTAACTAATGAACAAAAATACAGAAATTCACTTTATTTAGGCTTTATTCGGGCTTGCACGGTGATCTTTCCGCAAACTGTGAATGTCGGAGACAGGTTCTTTGTGAGCTCCGGTTGAATTTAAGACCTCGCCAGATCCATATTTTCAAGTGAAAAGTTGCTATAAATTTGGAAACAGAAATAAATTTTTTGATGCTCCAAAGATGGAAAAAATATTAAAGTAGAGAGACATAAAAAATAATTTTTTACAAGTTTGATATTCGCAAACGTTGCCTGACTGGAAAAGGTAAAATGAACTTTTATTTAATTAAAAAAATTAATCATATGCGTTGAAAAATATTCATTGAATAGTGACTGCATATCCCCTAGTATCTCTGCTCTGTTTTTATGGAAATTTCTCAAATATCGTTCAAGACTTCGAGTTGTAAGCTGAGAGAAGTTTAAATGAAAGTGTTTTTCTCCTGTACCAAACCGCAATGAATTTCTTAAGCTGCAAGGAACTGTCTGAAACTTTTTATTAGCTCTCAGATCTACTAGAAATTTTAATTGCAGAGGGCAGTGATACAAGTGAGAAAATGTTTTCACTGTTATGTCATTTAATACATACAAAAATTATAAAAAACTTATATAAACTATAACTAATTATGCAGCAATTAGAAGTTTAAAATATTTATTTATTTAACAAAATTGAATGTTTTGTTCGAAAGAATTGACTGAGAAATTTAAATTCCTAGTATTTATTTTAATAAACTTACTATTAGAACTTTAAATTAGGCCATATACTTGCAATACTTTTGTAACTGAAGTATGATTCTAGAAATAACATAGAAAGCTAATGCTGGGATCATTTGTTCTGAAGCACTCTACGCATAAATATTCACAAAGTGCAGCATACGTTTAGATTAAAACTCAAGCAAGGATTATACCATAAAAATATCCTATACACACACTTGTATATATGTATACAATAAAAATTAAAAATGAAATGCCGGAACTAAATTGAAAAATTATTTTTCTTTATGAAGGTTACCAAGTTCTTCTCGAGGTAAGGAATTACCTTCCGCTGAATCACATTCTTCATCCTTATAGATTTGATTTACTAATTTTGTAGAGTTATTAGATTATTTTGAAGCAGAAGACTTGAAAAATGAGCAATGCCACCATCGAGACTCGAACCTCGACCTCTAGAAGACCCGCCGAGCGTGCTATCTTTACACTACGAAGACGAGCTGAAAGAAGGGAGAAAATACCTTATGATTTCAGGGTGAACTACTGGCATTCAATATTTCTCACTTACTTTATAATAAATTATGAGGGCTCATTATTCTTTTTAATACTTGTATTTGTCATTATTTTTGCTGTCTTCTTACTGAAAATTCTGAATATTATGTAGCAGCTTTAATTTAAAACTTTATGAATGACAAAATGTCACAGCTTAATATTTCCTAATATTATACAAACTAAATCACATGTTTTCTGGGCAATGGAATTCAAGCAATTTTTTTCAGTTACATATAGATATATTCAGTAAATGTATTTTTTACATGGAATTGATTTTTGCATTTACTTTATATTTTTACCCCGAGTTGCTGACAATCATTTTGATAAAGAACAATTCACTTTGATTATTTTGCTACTGGGAAAAATGGTTTTTCACGTTAGAAATCTCTCGGGGAGGAATTCAAGTTTCTCAACGCTTTTACGAAGATACAGAAGGTTCTCTTCTTAGAACATGCTAATCAGTAGCACATAATAACAGGTAACAGTCTTCGTTTTGAAAATCTGGTTTTCTCGCTGCCAAGTACGCGGATTCATATTTTTCCTATTGTTTTTACATGAGAGATTTGAATTTTTGGAGTATAAAATAGGCGTTCATGTTCCTAAACTGTATCAGAAATCTCTTGTTCCTTATATGTCATGTAATTAATTGTCCCTGTTTTGTTGAAAACAGTTAAATACATTTAGAGATAAATCATAATATATAATTACTTAACAAATTTATATGATAAATTTCAGCTTAATATTATAATACGCATCTTCAGCTACAGTCTTGAATAAAGAAACAAAAACCAATGCGTCTTCTAAAGTCATAAACTTGTGTATAATTCTGGATTAAATGGTTAGTTTAGGTTTAAGCTGAAAGCTATTACTGCATTAAAAAACTGGTTAAACACTTTTCATTTAAAGAATTTGTTTGTAGAGCATTTGATAGGAATGCGTAGCATGAAATCAATTGTTCAGATTATGAAATGCAGGGTATTTAGATAGATTTTAAAATGTCTTAGGTTGTATATATATAAGATTTCCCGTAAATGTTGCGACAAACTTCTGGGGGAGGTAGGGCACATGATAAGGATTATAAAATTGCATAGGAACCCATGCCCAGAAACTTAATTGTACGCCCGGGGGTGCTGTACAGGTTAGTGCTAGTGGTAAGTGAGGATTGCCTCATTCATGCGGTAGGCACCATAAGAAGAGCATGGAACGCTATACGAATGGAGAGCTTGCAGACATGCACTTAGTGTACGGAATAGCTGAGGGTAATGAATGAACCGCTGTACGCATTTATCGAGAACGCTTCCCCGACAGACATCAACCACACCACAGTTTGTTTGCACGTGTCCATCAAAATTTGTGCGACTACAGGTCATTAAGAAGTGGCAGGACAAGTGAGAGCAGGCCACGATCGACTCGCTCGATCTTAGGGAAGAAAGTGTGTTGAATACGGTAGAGAATAATCCAAGGATCAGCATATGTGCCACTGCATCTCAATTAAGAAGGTCTTGTACCAGTGTCTTGAACGCAGAGTCCTTCCAAGCCTTTCGTCTCCAAAGGGTTCAGTTACTGCTTCCCGATGACCATTCTGAACGTGTGCGTTTCGCACAGTGATTTCTGCAAGAAAGTGCTCGTGGCGTTAATTTCTGAACATGTGTTGTTCACGGATGAGGCCAGATTCAATAGGGATGGCGTGTTCAGTCACCACAATCAGCATTTGTGGGCTCAAGAAAACCCCCACGGTATGTGGTACCACCCGGCACAGCAATGTTTCAAAGTTAATCTGTGTCGGCGATTGCTTAGTCGGGCCGTGCCTTTTACCAAGTTGAATGCCGCACATTATCTGATCTTTTTGGAGCAGGCTCTTCCCGGCTTGCTTGACGATATTCCACTAAATGTGAGGCGCAACATGTAGTTCCAACGTGATGGGGCGTCTGCTCATTTTGGACTGGATGTTCGCAGCGATTTGAAGAGATCATTCGAGCTTCGATGGACTGGGCGTGGTGGACCGGTTCTCTGTCCTCGACGTTCACCATATTTATTGAGCCTTGATTTCTTTTTGTGGAGAGCTACCAAAAGTGTTGTGTATCACGATCCTGTTGTGTCTGAAATGGATCTCTTCGCAAGCCTTGCCTGCGTAGCTGCTACAATTAAAGAAACTCCCGGTGTCCGAAAATCAATGGTTCGTTAGTGTCAGGCATGTTTGGCGTCTGATGGTGCAAACTTCGAGCATCTGTTGTAACATTCAAGCCGATGTACACATTTGTATTCATGTCCAATAAATGTTTCAAAATAACCACTGTCCTGTTTCCTTTCCCATCTTCTATCTCTGCTACCGCTTACTCATGACATTTCCGGGCATAGGTTCCTATGCTATTCTTAATTCTGTGTGTTAATGATGTGATCTACCCATCTCAGAACTTATCAAAACATTTACGGGACACTCTGGATATTATATATATATATATATATATAAAATTTACTAAAAATGAGACACTAAATGGTCTTAGTAAAATCAGTAATCAACAATAAAATCAATAATTGTTTTATAAACCGCAATGTGTGTTGAATTTAAGATGAGCTTCACAGACACCTATAAATTTTATAGACTACGAAAGATTATAAGACTGCACATTTTTTGAACTCTTTATCATAACCTTATTGCATTCACCTTTATCAATAAGGAATATCTCTATCTCAGACGTATAAGCTCATGATAGCTGAAAGCTGGTTGTTGGCTTCAGATTCAGTTCCTGGAGAACGGATGTTGCTTTGAGTTGCGTAGTTTTCCGTATGCTTGATGTGAAGTACGAGCCAATTATCTTTCGAAAACTCTCTACAAAAGGCATTCTTTCCAGTTCGCAGATGGCCATAGTATGCTTTGCCATAAACTATTAACCAACAATTATTGTCTGAAATAATTGGGAATATTCAATTTTTTTTCGGGTCTTATTTCAGTTAAAAAGGCTAAATGAAATGTTTGTCTGCATGTAAAATAATACGCAAGAAAGCACTGGCTCTCTCTTTTTAAATGTAATCGATAAAGAAAACCTTCTATTGAACAAAAAGAAACGAAGGGTACAAATCGTAAAAAGATACAGATTTGGAGGAATAGTGCATAAATATTCTTCAATCAAAAGAATCGTAATAAAACAATAACAAGGTTTGTTGGTCATTTTGTAAACGCTAAAGGCTTCAGAGAATACACTTCCTTAGCTAAATTATTTTTTATCCCTTAAAATGTACTGAGACATTTTTTACAGAAATCAATATTGAACGAAAGCTAAATTTTATCACCTGCCATGGTACAAATCTAGAATTTATAGAAATAATAGATAGAAAATAGAACTACCCCTGAATACATTTATTGCGAGATGGGAAAACTCTTTTTGATTTCAGCGGATTTAAGAAAGAATTAAGTTTATCGCCCTATCTGAAAATTAAACTAAGAAAACGAGTCTGAATTTATATATTGTTATTATGGGCACTCTTTGGCGTGTGGAAAATCCGACTAGCTCTCGTAAGCAAGAGCAAGTGTGATACTCTTTATTTAAAGCTTCATCTGCAAACTTTTACAAAAAAGAGCTGAGAGTAATGTACATTAAATGGTACTGAAACCAAATTCTTCTCTTTCTGCGAAAGCAAAAAAATTCATCGAAAATCTATACGAACAAACACGAATCAAATATAAAATAAAATAATAATAAAAAATGCGGAATAATCCACGTCATTCATCAAAAGTGACCGAAAAGGATTTCTCGAAGTCAACTTTTCCGGTAAGACACATCGTCCAGACGAACCGAATAGATTTTTTCCTTCTTTTTTCCGGTTCTGGTTCGAGAACTTGGCATCGCGTCCGGTTCACTTGATCCCTGGTTTTCGCAATCAGTCCCCATCCCCCCTCAGAGTCGTCACCTATTACTAGATTTGCCCCCTTGTTCCTTGAAGTGCGATGTCTTCCAGCCAATGGCAGGAGTTTGGATCTTTCGGAAGAGGGTTGCCATTTTGGCGAGTTATTTGTCTGGAAGGAAATAAGCTCAAACTTGAATCAAAATTTTAATAAATTTTGAGTAACTTGTATGCGCATCCACCTCAGAAATTCAAAGGGAATCACGAAGATTTACTTTTTAATAAAACAAGCTGTGTCTTGAAATCTGACAAAATCGGTTACACTCTTATGTTTTTTGAGTGTAGTGATTTCTTACTGGGACGTTTTAAAATAAAACATGTTGAACTTTTCCGTATGTCTACCTAAAAACATCCATAAAACTTCAATGGGCCATCTGAAACAATAATGGGGATGGTGTTATATCTGGAAGAACAAAAGTCTATAAGACTAATTCGAAATTTAAAAAAATTTTAAAACATTTAATTCTATTGTTATAGCAATTAAATATATTAATAGAGATAATATGTAACTTCGACGATCACGCTTCCCCGTGGTAATAATTTTCACGACCGCATCCATATTTGACATCCCTGTACACAAAGTATCACAGGATAGGATTTTTTTGAACACATGTTTAAATACTTTGTTCTGCTATTGGACACTTCGAACCTTATCCTGTACTTTTTTCAAGAACTACCATCTTCGGTTTCTTCAGGTTTGGGCACTGAAGAATTAAGTAAATTTTCATTTGAAGAATGATTTATGATTTTATCAAGTTTGCGTTTTTTCAATTTTGTATTTCATAGGTCTTTCAATTTTGTTTTTATTAGACTTCCAGTTTTTTGCCAAAATAGGCTCTGCTTTGATTTTATTATTTATGAAATCTCTATGAAAAGTTACTCGTTTTCTAGGAATTAAATGTTTAGTTTAACATAATCTGGGACCGCCCATGTTTAGAATACTGTTTAGATGACTATTTGGTCTAAAGTATACTTTTATTGCGATCTTTATTTATATTTGAATTTGAATTTGCATATAATGTTATTAGACTAAATTTTTTTTGGAATGGTCATTTTACAATATGTAATGTTTCGGTTTTTTGTAGTCAATTTGGAACAATGTTATGTTTTATTCATTTTTCCATGTGTTTCGAAGGGGAAATCCTGGTACATTTGAGATTAACTTTTTTCGGTTTTACATGAATTTTTATGAAATATAACTTTGTTTCTTTTTTCCTTTTTTGATCTCAAATTTACCGGGAGAACGAAACAGGTTTTCGAAGCATATTAATCAACTTTTTTGAAGCTTTAATTCTTTTTCGCCTAATGAGTTCTGAATTAAAAGTTCAATAAAGGAAGATTAATTTTTATGTTTTTATTATTTTGTATATATTTTCCTTTTTTTGCATTTTTAGCTTTCGAGTTTGTACTACTATGATCATTTTTATTTTGAAATGCTTTGATTTTACGTTTAACATCTTTACAACGATGCAATTATTAATATTCTTGGGGAATCACCTTGCTTTGACTCCAATTTACTTTTAACTTTAGATGCTTTAAGTTTATTAATTGAGTTGTTGTTATAAGAATTAAATTCAAATTACAGTAGAAAGAGAGAACGACTGTAAGAAGATAGAACTAGTTGTTGAATATGAAAATAGCTACTTAAATTGAGCATATTAACTACAACAAAATGGAAGGCTTAACTGCTTAAAGAAGAGATCGAGTTCATAGAATCATTTCATAAAATTGATCATAAATAGATTTTCAAGACTAGTTTTCAATGTCACCTGATCCAGAGAATATCATCAATGGATCACGAATGATAGATGCTGCAGGCCCTGATCAGGCGAAACATGTTTTCAATTGTTTCGAACAAATGGATGTCTTTGTATGTGCAGGATACATTAGGTTATGGTTTCATCCTAACATCAAAGTTGCACAAAAGTTTACGCTGTCTCTGCTGTGGTGCGGGATGTATTCAGTCAGAAGGCTAATAGAGCACGTATAGTCTTAGTTGAACAGCAATATATAAATCTTATGTTGAATTTAGCTCTTTCATGAGCATAAGAATTTCAGAAGATGATGATTTGCACCGGGCAGATGCTCATAAGTAACTACGGCTACGAACTGATAAACCCACGGTCAATGCTATTATTTTAAAATATAAAATATCTGATGTGGACATCACACGATTTCCTTGTACGGTCCATTAAATTGCACACATTTCTTGCTGCACGTCATTTAAACTTAATTCCTCGAATTTCATTAGATATATTCACTGGTGAAATAAATTAAGAGAATTTTCCTATTTGAAACACGATTTCCAGAACTACTGGACAGATTTTAATAAAATTTGGTGTGAACATAGTTTGATATAATACAAACAAAATAAACATTCAACAGTTATAATAGACGCAAATGTTCGTGTGTAACACTCATGCGAGTCTGAAGGTCTGAAACAGCGGTTGCAGAAGACACAAAAGCAATGGGTTAATAGGGGGTATGGTCCTCTCTTGCAGCCATACAGGCCTCGCAGCATGATGTCATATTGGAAATAAGGCAGTTTATCAATGCCTGTGGCAATTGGTCCCACTCACTCAGCAACGCTGTTTTCAGTTCCTGGATGGTTCTCGGAGGGGGGTTGCGAGTTGCAATTGCTTTCCCCCAGAGAGTCCTAGACATACTCTATCTGGTTGATGTCTGGAGCATGGCTGGCCAATCCATCCGGGGAATATCCTCACTCTCGAGAAATTCGTCGACCAGAGGAGCTCTATGTGGCCTAGCGTTTATCTTTCTGTGAGATGAACTCGGGGCCCACTGCACCCCGGAAAAGACGAACATAGAGCTACAAGACCTCGTCTCTGTACCTCACACCAGTCACAGAGCCTATGTCAAAGACGTGGAGAGGTGTGCGGCTGTCCAACATGATGCCTGCCCAGACCATTACACCGTCACCGCCATAATTATTGATTTCGCTGACACTGGAGGGTAGGTAGCGGTGCCCCGGCTCTCTCCATATGAAAGGCCAGGAAAAATACATGAAAACTCAATCTTCATTAAAATTTTTAAAATGCAGAAAAACCTAAAGCACCAAATACAGTTAAAAACAGTCAAAAAGCATTTTTTACAATTAAATTGGAATTTTACGTCAAAATAAGCAACTCGGCCACGAGCAGGTAAACAAACTCTTCGGTGCACAAAACTGAAACTCAGCTTTTGGTCACACTGAGCAGAAAGACACCGAAGCTGGTGCATTAATTTACTTGATTCATTATTCTACTAAGAGTTTCAAATGTAAATAAATGGCGGTCTCTGTAGGCTTAGCAGAGCCACTTAAATTTTTAAATTGTTGATAATTCTACAACTGTTGCATGCTTGTTAACTAAAATCATAAACACTAACTGGAACATAAGAATAATATAATTCAATCGTTTTTAAAGCCAAAAATGCACAATTTACCAATCTATAAAACTATAAACTGGGCTCACCAAGCCGGGTAACGGAGTGGTTATATATTTATATGCGTTTAATATGACCGATTGCAACGAAAATGCAATCGATGCACAACTAGATTTTATAGCAATCTCTTATACTAAATTTCAACTTTGTACGGCGAATTATTTTTGAGTTATGAGAGATATATACACAAGTGGGTACAGACGTCATGAAGCAAACGCTTGCGAATCCATTTTAAATCCATTTTACAATCCGCTTTGTAAAAAAAATTACTTTTTTCTACGCGAATGTGCATGTCACGCAAAACACATTATATTGATGTCACGCAAAACCATCGTTCAAATGGATATTTCAAAATGGATATTTTCTTTGAAATATGATACCCGAAATTTGTCTCGATTACAGTACTTTTTTATTTTGTGCAAGGAAATAAAAAAGAAGAGCTCAATCCTTTAACGTAATAGTTTGTTATAAGTGAAATTATCCAGCCAAAAATTGATATTTTCTTTGAAGTATGATACCCGAAATGCTTCGCGATTACCGTACTCCTTTATTTCGTACAAAGAAGCAAAAAAGAATATCTGTATTGAAGACTTTTAACAGTAATAGTTCGTTATGAGTGAAATTGAAATGTAAAAGATATTGATAATCGATAAGCATAAATAAGAATTTTAACACTTTTACAACATGGGTCGAGTTTAAATTTTACTTAAGATATTTCTTTGATTTTACAGATACTCATGAATCGACGGTTACTTTTATTGGTCTCATGATAATCAATCTCTCAGACAAGGTTTCACTACATGTAATTTTTTTTCTATCGTTAATTTATGCTTACAAAAACAAATTATATACATGTATAAGTGTAGTATAGTTTAAATACGCAAAAAAGTAATTATAGCTTAGCGTGGATTTTCAGGAGTTCTTCAGAAGAAATATATAACTAGCAAACGTATTTTCTCTCCTAAAGGAGAGGCTCTTGCTTCTGAATACTGTCGATAACGATAAAATTTGGTACAAAATCTACTCAAGGTTTTGGGGCCTGTTTTAAATTTTACATCAAGGTATTTCTCTTCCCATTTAATATTTACTTTTCAAATACATAAATTCAACCATTGTTTCATGCATAATTATTTAAATAAATTAAGGAACTTCTCGTACTAACAAAATGGTACAAAAGCTATTCTTCCAGGCCCTATAAATATGCCTGATGTTTAAAATTTAATGACTGTTACATTTAGATATATATTGAATTACACTCTGAGTCGGTATATATTTGTCATATTCATGAAATAATACGTTTTTCATCTACTAGTTAGCATAAATCTCTTGCTTCTCCTGAACTGCCCTGAGTTAGATTCGATAATGAACAACACATACATATTTTTCACAACTATGTTTTTCTAAACTAGCATCAGCAAAATCAATTTAGTAACACAATGATCAATCTTAAACAATTATATTTTAATACTTGGTGACGAGAACGTCACGTGTTAAACAAAAATCAGCATAAATCAAATAAATGTTTTTAACTCGAAGAAACTATAATGTGTTGAATATATGCGCAATTAAACTATAATATAATATAATATATGTATCCCATTTCCAATTATTAATACCACTCTTTAAGATTTGCCTCCTCCTATACGTAAGTGCATAGTTCTGCTCTTGAAAATACCATAATTAATTATTAATACTTCAGTTAGTTTAACATGTTAACTTTACAAAAAATCTGATGTGTATACCACATGACTTCCTTGTACGAAATATTAAACTATACGCATTTTGCAGTTCATTTAAACTTATTGGATTGAATTAAATCTACTTCGTCGATAGCGCATAAACCACAACAGAATAAATGCACTCTTTATTTGTTTACCATAGCGACACTCTGGTGCTAGGTTCACTTAACAGCGTTCCATCTCATTCATTTTATAACTCAGAATGCTAAAAAATAACGTATATCATCTGAAGAATTATCTAATCGTTTCCACATGTTTAGTTCAAATACTTTGATAAATGTAAAACGATATATAAAAGAAATTAAACAAACAAAAAAGAAACAGTTTTTCACAGACGATACAGTATTTCTCATTAAATTAATTCAAATCTCCCTTTACGACAAGGGAAAAGTACATAAAAATTCAAAACATCTTTATTAAAAATTACGAAGTAAATCTTAAACACTTATTTCCTCGAATAAATTCCATAATGGATTAAACATGATTTAATTCGCAATAATAAAAGAAGCCGTTTTCTCTGCTATTGCGAAGCTAAGTTTCTATAGACTGGCAACAAATCTACTATTCTGCTAAGTTTCAAATGTAAACAAATATGGCTGCCATGGAAAAAAATGATTAGGCTTAGCCGCACTTAAACATAATTCTAAAAATATTGCATGCAGATTTAGACATAGAAAGATAAGACATAGAAACCTTAACCGGAAGATAAGAACAATATAATTCAATCATTTTTAAAGCAAAAAATGTACAATTTACCAACACATAAGAATAAAAAAACTGAGCTTACCGAGCCGAATAACAGAGTGGATATATATATATATACATATATTTATATACTTTTGGTGCGACCGATTACAGCCAAAATAAGAAGTGCACATTTACATATTTTAGCAGTCCTATATACAAAATTTCAACGTTCTAACGCAACTCATTTTTGAGTTATGCGAGATACATAGGTACACACAGACGCCACAAAAAAATCTTCTCAGAATCTATTTTAAATCAGTTTTATAATTTTTTTGGGGAAAAAGAGTTACTTATTCTGTCCTTACGTTCAGATATCACTCAAAAACATCGTTAAAGTGAATTCGATAGTGGTCAAAATGGATATTTTCGTTGAAATATGATACCTGAAATTTTTTGCGATTACAACTCTTCCTTTTTACTTCGTACACGGAAGTAAAAGTGTAGAGACATTAGGTTTATTTCGAAGCAGGAGTCATGAAAAATACGCAAGGTCTTCGCCGGGAATCGAACCACGGACCTCTGAAATACCGGCTCAGTGTGCTGACCATTACACCACGAAGGCACGCTAAGAACGTGGGAGATATACCTTATAAAAGTTGATGAGCTCTCATCCTGTTTTAAAATTAATTAATTGGACAGCGATCTCACAGATGTTGAAAATAATTGCTATAAAGAACTAGTTTGTCTTTAGAAAACATAGGGAAGAGACAAAAATTGTGCACATGTTCCTGTAAACAATAAGAATTAATGCACATAATTTTAGTTTTTTACAAGCAAATTAACTAAGTTCTTATAATGTAAATATTATCTTATGGTGTTAATATTGTCCAGGGGCATATTTTAAATGCCATTTCCCTTTATAGGAAAAATTTCAAGCACGTTAATAGATTCTCAAAGTTTTTAAAATTTGAGTTTTTGCACAGTTTTTACTATGCATAGTCTC
>KK116803.1:1809475-1832156 GCA_000611955.2 Stegodyphus mimosarum | reverse complement strand
CGGAAGAAACTGCCACATTTGAAATTCTAGCAGTTCACATCTGAATTTAATATGTCTCCCTGCCAGCCAAGCGGTAACGCCGGATCATTATTATATTATTTATCTGAACATCAATCAAAAATATAAGGGGGGTTATAAAAGGGGAAAGAAGAAAAACTCTTTTAGCTACACTCAGCTGTTTTCTTGATGAGGCACCAACTAAACTTCAGAGAGTTCTGTAAGTCATCGAGGAGAAGCAGATAAAGAAATGCGTTATATCGAGATGATATTTCGGAGTAGGGGCCGTTTAGAGGGGTGTCGGAGTTTACCGAGAAGTCACTGGTCACTTACAAAGTTTAGCTTCCGCCATATCCTCTTTTCTAAAATTCTATTCCATCGCCTTTTTCTCTTCAGGTCTTTTAACGGTTTTATCTATAATGAGGTATAATATATGTTTTCCCATTCATTTGTTCTGGAGTATAGAATATAAAGTGTTGAAATCCAGAAAGGAATGGAAACTAATGACAGAATAGTCTTAATTACATGCTATTAAACTAAGCTCCTAGCTAACAAAGCTTTTAAATTTAATAAAACTTATTAAGCTGACTGGAGATAAAAATGCCTCAGAATAAAATCCACAGACCACTATTCTAATAGTTCAGGTTATGATTTTGCTTCGACAAAATTCAAATTTTAAGTTGCCATTTAGTACCAGATCACTTTAAAGCCAGAGCATTTTTCTTCACCATATATTAAAACAAAGAATATCAGATTCATTATTGAATTGACCATTTCCTTTTTACTGATAAACCTATTAATTATTACGGAAAAAGATGCTTACTTCTGCCATTAATTCCATGAAACACCTTCGAAAATCTTGCAGAGTTTTTTTTTTTTATTTCAGTCATCTTTTTATTATTTCAAAATGTAAAGTGATTGATCTTTTCTTCACATATTGGTTGCCAAATACTTATCTGTAATAGGTAATTTTGATATTTGTGGATACAGGATAAGATAAATAGAATTAATTCGATCTTCATTAAATTTTATAGAAATGTATATTTACTACAAGTGGTCTGGGCATCAGAATACCCTTTTTATCTCTAATTCAACTGCAAAATATTTCTAAAAATAAAATAAAATAAAATAAAAATTGCAGAAAAATTTGTATAACTTATTATTTTAAAACTTTACAGGAATTAAGCTGTGTTTAATAAGTTTCATAACAATATTTGCTGTTGGCAAGACGTATTTATTCAATTGGTAATAAAAATTAAAAATATTTTTAGTGTTTATTAACATGATAACAAATCCTCCGTCTTTTCAGAAAAAAAATTAACTTTCCGTCCACGTTCGAAAACCGTAATTCGAAATTTTTAAGGTTATGATACAAGGTGTTTCTCCCGCCTTCTTGTCATGCCTTCGCGGTGCAGTGGTCAGCACGCTCGGCGCGTATTCGAGAGCCCGTGGCTCGAGTCCCCTGTAAGTATTAAGTAATTTATTTGTAGTAATTAATTAATTTTGTAGTAATTAATTGTAATCATTAAGTTTATCGATGCAGGATACGTGAAAATACTCTCGCCTGATTTCGAACACCGGGGCTTCTGAGTGTTATCCAGTTCCACGAAGGCACAAGGAAAGGAGGGAAAAAGTACCTTATACATTCAGGGATGAATATTAAAATAATAAAATGCAGACTTTTTTTGAAGCAATGTTTTTTCCTTTTTGCTTATCTTATCTGGATAAGTCTATAAAGAATCAGAAATGAAAGATGAACTGTGTGTGTGAAAGATGTGGGAATCGTTCGAGATGTTAAGATTTTGCAAAATACAATATCTTAGCTTTTATGAATATCACAGTCGTCTCACACACTTTCCCTTCTGTCCCGATAGATGAGAAAGCAGTTTTAGGGTCACAGTACACTTAAAATAATCCTAATGTTTTTAGCGTTAATCCGTAATTTTTCAGTTTATTGATGTGGTAATGTTGAAATATTATTTACAAAAATTTAATAAATTCGTGATTTATTTAAAAATGATAACTTACAGTGAAACTTTAGTTAATATCTTCCAGTTTCTCAAAAAATATTACGGGTATTAAAATTTGCGCATCTATCTTGAAAGGAAAGGAAAAAAATTATTTTTTTTTGCTTCCCATCCTTATAAAAAAATAAAGGAAAATCAGAAAATGTTTCGCATAAGAAATTTCGTTAGTTATCAAAAGGGAATATTTAACACATAGCAATGAAAACAGAATGATAAAAATCGGACTCTGCTTTTAAACTGAATTACGCAAAGTGATGTTCTGTTCCATCATATAATTTATGCTTCGAGTATAGGTTTTATCTTTTTCTTTTAAATAAAACGTGAGGTTGGATATTGAGAAAAATTGTTTCACTTGTTAAATTTCGATACACAATTTTTGTCTTTTACTGATTTAAGCTGAATAAATTAAACATAATTAAATCAGGCTGTTGTTATCACAAGTGCGCGGGATAGAAGCTTGTGTTATAGAATCTTATTTTCAAGATATGAAGTATTTGTCTTGCTTTAGGAAAGAAATTCTAAACAAACAATGTGCTAATGCATATATTGATAAATCTTGAATAATCTAAGTTCGAGTTCTAATGAGTTTTACTTTGTATGATACTTTACTATTCATAAAAACAGTTGAAGGAAGCTTGTGACTGAAAAAAAAGACAATATTTTCATATTGCTTTAAAATTTATTCACCAATCAGCAGCATTTTAATGAACATCACATTGCAAATAAGGTTTCGTGTCCAACTATTTCAGCTTTCGTCAGTGGGGCCGTTAATTAAATCTGAAAAATAAAAAATAAAAATAAAATCCTATTAGTGATCTTCAGAGGTTTTTAATAGAAAGAATGAAAGAAAGAATATTATGTAAAACAACATTTGAATTTTAAAAAGGACTTAAATCGGTAGAAAATGGTAAAAAAATAATTTGATCAGCCTGATTACCTTCTCTAAGATCAGTAAAAAATTCAAAGTCAAACAAGTGTAGGTAGTAAACGACTGATTAAAATTAAAACCTCAAAGGTAAAAACCGCAGTTATCTGCTAATAAGACAATCAAACGTGTTCTATTTTCATCAAATCAAAAGTACAGAATTCATTGCACAATTCTCAACTCTCCGAATCACTTAAAACAAAGGCGAAGAATATTTTTTTTAACCTATCGTCTACATACTTGCCTTTTCGTTCATTAAATTTCTTCGCTTTAATGGCGACATCAAAGGAAAGTTTCATGAGTAGCTCGACCTGTAGCACACAGATCGTCTGTTTCTTTTTAAACAGACTTTGTTGTGATTAATTTGCGATGATCACCTAGCGGTTGTAATCGTTACTGATGTGTGTCTGAAGGCTAACGAAGCATTCAACTGCCGATGATTGGAGGGGAATCTTTTGCAATCTAGACTGGCTCCTGATTTGCATTCATTACGTATTCACCCAAAACAACTCATTTACATAGAACGCTGGTTTGGAAAATTCGCTTGTATCAAAGCACAAAATTAGAAGATAAAAAAATATTCTTCCAGCGTAAGGAAAGTAACGAAAAAATTCGATCGCTACCCAAGGAGTAATGTTTTTTTAAGCATTGTTTTACTACTTTCTTTTAAGTTTGAGGGTTTGTGTCTAGTCTTATATCGCTCAAGAAGAAACGATGCTCTTTTAAAGAAGAAAAAAGCTGAAACTGTTCTGCATAATAGCCAAACCAATTTGGAATGTGTGTTTCCTCCAACATTCTATTGTGTGTTCCATATGCAAGTCAGTTTTCGAAAAAGAAAATATTCAAAATGCGAGTCTGATAGCTGTATGACAAATAATGTTTGAAACAGATAAATAAAAATATTCAGTATTAAAATATGGCCCAATTATATTGTAAGATGTTTAGAATTTAGATGCGGACATAATTTATATTTTTAAAAGACATTACTGAAAAGTAGTATATTAGTACATCGTTTTCTCAGAGAACTGCTGAAAATTTTATTTTAACTAAATGAGATCGGGAATAAGATAGCTAAAATTTTACACATATCTGGTAATCTGTTGCGTATTTTTGTAAAACTACTTAAATATTATATGCTTCGTTTTATTTAGGATTAATATCACAAATTACACAGATTACTAACAAATGTATAGAGAAACATAGATATGCAAAAGATTTTTGTTACGGGAAAATATTTCGGTAAAATTGAATTCTTGGGAAATTTATGACATATCTTGTCATTGTGGTTTTACATGCACTGAAGAAATTACGATAGGTTTCCAATATCCATTCCCTGAGAGCATGCGTTTTAAATAAAAAACGGAATGCATTTTATGGGAACTTTAAAATGTAATGGCAACTAATAATTTTTTATAGCCATTCAGTGTTTAATACTGAATAACTCCTTCAGTTTTTCTAATTAAATATTAAAAATTAAAATTATATTGGGTTAAGGAATTATATTCTCTTGAAATTGTTTATGCTTTAAAAAAACTGGGGCCTTTAACATTATTATTAAGGCTTGAACTCGTTTATGCATTTACTCTCTTTACATGTCATCTACTGTAAATGTGTTGTTTCGCTTCTCATTCGAATCTATTGGAATTCGACAAAATGTAGGATATTTATCTTTTAAGTTCAACCTGTCTGTTATTGTTTAACAAACTAGGCTTTTAAAAGCAAAGATCTTAATAACATTATTCTTTGTTCTTTAAGCTGCTTGATTTAAATAAAATTACATTTAATTCATGATATATATAATTGAAAACATTAAATAATTTCGCAGAATTGTATTATGCGTATAATATTATATTATATTTTCCCCTATTCAAACATACAGAAATATAAAACGGTCTCATATTAGTCTGAATATATATTCATCTTGTATCCTGTAAAAATATTTCGCTGTTCCAGCTAGACCATTTTTATTGATAATCTTTAATAATAAATCATATTAAACTTTGAAAGAGTCTTATTGGACGACATTTAAAATCTGAAACTGGCCCGCGATACATTCTTAATAATTGAAAATTAAATTGCTGTAATATAAGTTCTCTTCTGTATGTTTATTCAGAAGACACCTGTCCCGTCACATCTAAAAATCTGCTGCGGCAGATGTTCCTCACAATTTACAAGTTTTTTGAGTACTCCAATGAAGTTCTCGGTTGCCTTTATGTCTGAGCTTGCTACATCTCCGTGCCTCACAATGCTGTAGTTGTCGATTCTTCTATTAAACTTTTCAAATCGCCCATGGCTTGTCTTCAATGCTTTTTCTTCGTGCGTTAATTATTCTCTTCTTCTCATAAATTATATTTTCGTAGTGTCGCCTTGGGTTTGCTTATTGTTGATCCACGTAAGAAGCAATCTTTCATTAATATACGTGGATTTGAGAATACGTGGCTGTTGTCTAGAAATTCCTGTCTTTCAGAATTTTTTTAATACCTTTCACTGTGATTACTAATTTCTACAAATACACACTCTTCTGTATTTCATCTTGTAAAGTAGACAAGTACCATATGAGTAAAGGACAAGTACCATATGAGTAAAGGAATTATATTTCATTGAAATTGTTTTCTCTTTTTCTTTTATTTTTGGGCCACCAGCGGCCGAGCGGTAAAGTCGCTGAGCACTGGTAGTTCGGTCCGATGTTTGAATTCCGCGAACAGACTGGCTGCTTGGGCGTTTTCGTGGTTTTCTCCATGTGCATAGGAGCCCGTTTCCCTTAGAAAGTCCTCCACAAAAGCATCCCTCCCCTTATACAGATATCCTTCTCAGCTTTCCCGTAATCACATAAACCCAAACTTTTATGTTTTTAAAAAATTAAAATTAAAAATTAAATTTAATTTTAATTACAGTCACTAGTTTTCAAAAATGCAGACTACTCTGTTTTCATAATGTTTTCACCTTTCTTGCTCTTTTAATTTTTCCTTACTTTGCCATTTCGGTTTTGGTCAACAGATGGTACCATATGACTATGTCATACTTATCTGACACTGGGGACGCCTTGAGCACCATATGACTATGTATCGGTTATAGCTAAGGAGACAACATCAATGCTCATGTACAAGAAACTTGCTTTTTACAATCACAGAATTAATCAATTTTCTTTTCAAAGTATATTAAGCTTTATCACGTAAAATTTACAGCAGTAAAAGTTAGAACTTTTCCAGACATCAGAAGCTGTTGGTAAATTATTAGTAAATAACCACCTATGATGAAAATTTAACTGTACTCGGATCAGTATCTTAATTAAATTATCTTAACTTTTCTTTAGAAGGTTAAGATAATATTCAGGATATTTTTTCAACTTTTCATTAAAGACTGTGGCTTAAGCTGAAGAATTCTGATAGCTTCATTTACTTTAAAAATCTAATTTTAATCTATTGGCCCTCGAACAGACCGATTTCCTTTTTTTCCAACCTAAGAGCAACGTTAATGTTTTTCGACAGTTTCTTTAGCAAATGCCTAATGAAGGTGTCATTTCGGGGGCTCACAGATGCTTTATTACAATTAAATAACATGCAACAATATAAATGTTATTATTGCCAAACACTTCGGATTAAGTTTCAGTTTTATTGAATTTTTTATGGAAAGCTCTTTTAATACTGTTTTATTCATTTAGAATAAGTCTGTAATTTTTCTTCCTACTTTATATAGAATGGTAAAATAGTGTTATTACTAACTTTTCTTTCTGCCCACTAAAGATATCCGTGCGTTTTCAATCAGCATACGCTTGTTACAGATAATTGGGAAGGAATTAAGGTCTTTTTCGCATATGTTCAGCTTCCCAGGAGATAACATGGATGCGTGGTACCTTAGATAATACTAAATGATGTATACGGGATGTAAAAGGAAACATATCACAATTTTAAGGAATGACAGAACATGGCTAAAGTAATAATTTTCGTAATAGAATGCATAACAGAATTTGAAAAATGAACGCAGAAGCACAGTAAGTACGAAGGTCATAGAAAACGAAAAGTCATTTAAATCCCGGTTATCTGCCATAAATGATGGTTGATATTTCAAAACTGTTCAAATAAACGATCACTAACTACAAGTATCATAATGCTGTAATGAACAGATGTATCATTATGACATTGAAATGCATCATAATGACGACGAATTGAGGTATGCTTTGAAAAACACTCACTTGCTGGACATCATTTAGCTTCCGAGGCACTGTATTAAAAAATTGTTATTTTTGTCATTTTTTATCACACCCTAAAGTTGTGACCATCTCTCCTGTCATATCCAGAGTAATGTCACATTCATGCAGCACAGAACATTTCAACATTTTTTCCCAATGGCGGGCCGTCAGCCGTCATCGACTTGGCTACTACTAAGGCCAGAAGTGGTGGTCACTTTATTATGGAGGCACCTAATAAGTGGGCCACGTTTGCCTCCTATGAAGAGACGGACATTTACAACTATGCGTTCTCCAGGATTCGAACCCGGGTCTTTCGGTATCGTAGTCGGCTCACCTAACCACTATATCGTCTGGGTGGCACACACACAAACACAATAAAGTTTAATTTATAAATTAAGCACAACAGGCATTAACTACATAAAGAAATAATAAATATTTCTCTGTTATACATTATTTTATATTTATAGAGCACTTTTACTTACTCAGGTGTAAAGAAGGCAAATGTGATGTTTTGTTTTCTGTTCTATGGTAGAGAAAGGAAATAATACCTTTGCTTTACGTATGCATTTTTGACGAATACACATTTTTAAGTATCACGTATATTTTTAAGGGATGTCAAAACAATAAAAGACATGTGCTTTATTCAAATAATTTTATAAGCACTAAGCTGTTTGTCCAAATAGAAGCATTCGTACTTTTGTTGAAAGTTGAAATTACAGCAGGAAAGTGGTAGTGGGATACTATTTAACGTCTGTAATTTTTGCAAAATACAGAAACCTACACATTTGAACGTTTATTGGGTAAATAACTCAATTTCCCACAGTTAAAGTCTTTTCTTTCTCGGTGAGAGTTCACTAGCTTACAAAAAATCTACTTAATTTAATTCTAATTTTTTTTTCAATCAACCTCAATAAATCATAAACACTAAATCAGAGAGAAGGATGAGGTACCATATCGCATATTTAGGCAGATTCATGTAGTACAAAAATCTTTAAGAAATAAATGGGCAGTTTGATTGTAGTTCTTGTATACCGTTGTGCAGTAAAGTCATAGATATTCTTCACGTTGCAACATACACATATTTATCTACCAGTGTAGAAACTTCTTTAAAATTACCCTTTGAATTATTACAAATACACATATATGTTTATTACAGACTATTAATTGAACCTCGCAATAAATATTTTAAGCAAAATGCATTACACATTACCTACTCTAAAATAAAATTTCTTTCTCTTGCGAAGTAAAACGCAAAAAATTTGATTTTGGTTGAGATATGTAAAAAAAAAAAAAACGGCGTAGAAGATGTGCTTATGCTAAAAGCTTACGTTCAGGGTTAAAGTCAGAAGTTAACCAGCAGAAATGTAGATTGCATTCAGATACCTCTTCTTTTCAAATACCGGGAAAGGATTTC
The DNA here is from genome assembly GCA_000611955.2 of Stegodyphus mimosarum. Lineage (NCBI taxonomy): Eukaryota > Metazoa > Arthropoda > Arachnida > Araneae > Eresidae > Stegodyphus > Stegodyphus mimosarum. The sequence continues at coordinate 1,823,604 of KK116803.1, read as the reverse complement.
TTTTGTGGAATTACAAGAATGGAGAGATAAACACGAATGGAAGGTACTATAATTTTTATTAGATTATAAAACTGATAAACATATTGTGTTTTTGTCTTTTGAATCACCGTTATTGTTTTTTAAGCTCATAAACATTCTAAGCCTGATCCTTGATCATCTTATATTGTAATGGCAGCGGAGATTAGACTTAGAAGGTTCAGATTAGATCTGATAATGATTAGACCTACATGGTATTGAAAAGGCCGATTAGGCTTCCAAACCTTTCAAGGAAATAAAAATCAGACATAATTATTCTTATCATTATATAAATATTATTTGTTCATGAATAAGTGTTCTAGAGTTCTTTGTTTAAATTTTATCAAAGCTTGTAAAGGTTAAATTTCTTTTATTATTATTTTGGAAGAAGTTTTATTATTATTTTTGAAGAAGCTATCCTCCTTCTTTCAGTTAATGTTTATAGTTCAATATTTGTGGAAGAAGGTCACTTGAGACTTTTAAATTTCCATCTGTAAACTATCAACAGATTAATATGATAAAACTTTTCAGTGGCGACTGGGTACTTAGCGCCTCGTATATCATTACCGAAACTGTCACTGTCACCGCCAGAACAAATAATTTGAAGATCGAGCTCAATCAGTTCCACCAATCGATGTCAATTAGGATTCGAGAATTAAGCTCATAAGCTTCTCTCACTAATTAATCAAACGATATACACTGAAGTTAAGACGCTGCCTTTCAGCAAATAAGAACATAATCGAATAAAGTTGAAATCGATGAAATTCGCAGTTATAAATTAAAGACAAGCCAGCAGAAGGTGGTCTTAAGAGGTCATCTGGTACAGGCAAGGAAAGGGTGCAGGGGCAGAGAAAGAGAGATTAAAACTTATTGAAATTCCGGAGATGTTCAAGCCGAACTGTCAAAGGAAATCATCATGCAAATGCGATGGTCACCAGTGCCCGAAATCACGCGAGATCTCACGAGAATTCATCGATGGCATTTCCCGAAGAATGCCTCCTCGCCAAACTTTGTTCATTAATCTTCAAATCCGTGGAAGATTCCGAACTATCGTTCCGAAGTATAATTTAGAACTATGTTTCTAGCTGAGGTTTGAGATTTTGAGATGTGCAGAATGGATCTAGATAACGAACGCACAGAAAAGACATACGTGAATACATAAGTAGTTCATAACAATGTTTGAAATAGTTTAAATGTTAATTATTGAAATTGGGTTTAATGAAATATAAACAAAATAGGATCGTTCTTTTAAATTTATAATAATGTTTAAAAGGTATTTGAAGTTTCTGTAAGTTCGAACTCCTTTATTAAAGCACTTTAGCTAAGATTCTCAGAATTTATGGTATTGATGAAGTTTGCATATTTGCGATTGTGAGCGAAGGTGAAGAGCCTCAAAAATTAAATAACGTAAACAAACTGAAAATTTTGATGCATTATAAATGTAGTCGCGACTAGACATGGAAATCGCTTTAGCAGCAGGAAAGTGCTGAAAGCTTCAATAATGATCTTCTGAATAAATTCGGCATAAGAGTATTTATATATGTTCTTTACTTTTTTTTATTTTTAGATTATTTTATTAATTAATCATTTAAAACCTGTACATTCCTTTTTTTCAGCTCTTCAGATAAAGTTGCTCTGCTTTGTTGCCTTAAATACTGAAAACACATAGATATCTTAAAAAACGATTACCTATTAGAACACGGATATTTACAGTTTGCATTCCGAACTAAATTCAATAAACAGTTAAAATAAAAGTAATAAAATTCAGAATTAATGAAACTGTTATCTAATAAATATTAATTTCTAATTTTAAAACACTAAACTGTTATGCAAGAAGTTAAAGCGAAACAGAATTTGCAATTTCCTCTCTAAGAGCAAATGAGAGACTGAAGCTTTGTTTATAAGTATGCAAATCGTTTCACTTCAACAGAAAATTTGACGCGGACTGTTGTTATATGATGTGACAACTAAGATACTGAAGCCGTTAACTATTTCTCTCTTTAATTCTTTTATCTTCTTAGCACGAGTTATTTGCTTTTGCATTCTTTCCTTCTAATTTGAGATTAAAATATCTTGGTATGTGTAATGCACTAAAGAAAAACCCACCCTAAGCCGCTAAATATTTCATGTGTTTAAAATTTCCAGAAACATTCAAAGATTCTCATATTATTTGAGACGTTGAACTAGGTTATAAAAAATCTTATTTAGACAGATAATCAAACTTCAGACTTAAAGCATCGTTATTAAAATCTTTGGGCAATTAAATACATCAAGGTCATTTCCTTTTTCAGAAGAATGCTAATTTCTTGTCAGTTACATAAGTTGTCATTTATATCTTTCAATATTTCATTTTTTTAATGTTTATTCATTCTTAAAAATAGTGTCTGGAAAACTGAAAATAGTTTAATAATATAGAGGTATGCTATTAAATGGAGACTGAATTTATTTCTAAAATTATAAAATACGTAACAGTATAAAATCAATTTCTTATGTTTTTAAGGAGTATCAATTTTGAAAGGCAAAATTTAGCATAATGATAAATCAATTAGTTATATTTTATAAGTGTAATGTTAAATAAAAATTCTTCAACAAAGCAATCATGAAGAAAACACGAAATACTTGCAATACGAAGCATAATACCTACTTCAAGTATTTCATACATATTCTCCATATACCTTTCTCATATTAAACGCCTTTATTCAAAGAATACTTGAAATTGAAAGAGCATTTATCATGCTGATATATGTATGGATACATTTAATATATTTAACTTTATCATTCTTTTAAACCATTTTAGACAACTGAAAAAGTACGCTAACTGCTATTTTAATGTCTAATTCTATCTAAAATAATAAAGTGAACAAATAAGGATTTTGCATGAGGTATTGTGATTTCAGTTTTAAATACGAGTTAGAAAATCGAAAATATTATAAATGTATTCACCAACAGCTCTATAAGCTCTTTTACTTTTATTAAATTATTTAATCAAGATTCAAACATCTTTCCATTTATTCATTTTCTTATTTGAAGTGTTTTTATTTTTTTTATATCTACTAAGCTGCTGACGATAATTTTAATTCCGTTTCGTGTACTAAATATGGTATTTGATCCTGTTGATAATAGCTGAAAATCAGAAACGGGTTTTCTTATATTTATTTATTTTAAATGTTAAATATAACAACGCCGATACTAGTAATAACTGTACATTTCTACAGTTATTCAAATCTCGTGTGATCTCCAAGAAATTGTTATCCAGATTAACCCTTTTCAGTTTATTTAATTAAATAACTCAAAATAACATTCGTCACCGTTAGAGACCTTTCCTAATCTTCTGCATAGTTTCTATTTTTATTCAGGAAAACTAATACACTTCCAGTTTTCCGTTACAATTGATAATCTAACCTGAACTCTAGTTGCCTCATTTCTTCATTTTCTGTTTAACCTTTCACAGAATAATATTTCAAATTTAAAAATAAATAGTATTCTTAATATATTAGTTTCCTTATAACGTCAGAAATATACTCAAGAAGGTTAAACTTTGAAAGCGATTCAGTTTCCTAACATAGAATTGAAATCATGCTTTAGGCTTTTGCAAAAGTTCAAACGTGTGTTTTGCTATTTAATTAAGGTGTTGTTACGCATGGAAATTGTATAATATTTAAATACGTAATATTTAAATACTGCATAATATTTAAATACGTAAATACGGAAAGTTGATGCAATGGTTATTCCCGTAAAGAAAGTCAAACACGCACGCACATAAAAAGCTTACATACTATTTAAAAAACCATTTAATAAATAAAATTTTTATCTAGATTTAAGACATATGCTTTCCTGTGTAAATCTGTTTTTTAAATTATGAGGATAATCAGCTTCGATGGGTAAAACTCACTTCGCAAACGAGAATATAATAGCTTGCAGTGCCACAGTTCACATATACTGCGGTAAATGATTTTGGAGGGAGATGAACATATGTGGATGAAAAGGGTGTGAAAATACCGCGACTACGCTACTTCTAAATTACTGAGTGAGAAGAGTAAAGGAGAAAGGGGATGCTAAAAATATTGAGTTAAATTAAAAATACGTGTCTGATAACTACTTCTTTATTTGAAAGACAAATAGCGGGGAATAATGAATTACAGAAATTTCGTATTATTATTCAAATTATTTAAAATAGCATTTTCTAATTTCAGATTAATATTTCTTTTATTTCTATGAATTTAACAGGGGTATATAATTGTAGCTGGTAGCTTCATTTCGTTTGCATTCAATGTGTCAATTTCAGAGTTATCTGAAACATATAACAACTATTACCTTGTAAGGTTTTAGTTTAAACTAACAAAGTTTTATTTTAATTTTCCTTTCCTATGTGTTCTTATTTCAACTTCCCGTTAGAATGAGCGCGCTTTCAGCTTTATGCTAATTTGAAGTGGAGCCAAATTTGTATTTAAGCGATAGGTAGGAACTTCTCGGTGTGAGAGAGCTTTTAGTCTCAGATTACTGCTGCTCTGCTCGACGTTCGCCTGACTAGTTATTATTTAAATTCTAAGCCTCAGCGCTGTTACTCTATTACTTATTGAAGTAAACCTAAGTGCGTTAGTATTAGTTAAATCTTGCTACACACCATTTAGCATAGAGGCCAACCTCGCGTTTATAGCTCTGTGAGCAACGATTACTTAATTTCTATTTAACTTTAGTTTAAATTATTTGATTGTTCAGTTTAGACCCAAGTGCGGTCATTATTTTCTGTATCCCTCCCGAGTTGGGAAGTGGCTGTATATAATTGTGGTTTAATAAAAGAGGATTTTAAATCCTTCTTACGTGCGGTCATTCTACCACTTAACCACAGTTTTCTACCACAGAACATAGCTGCATTCAGCTCCCTGTTCAAGATCAGGATTTCGTTTACTTCACGAATATGTTCGCCAAGAGTATGCACCGAACGCTCCGTCCTGACAACCTATGTTGATTAACAGAAGCATATGATTCATTGCGAAATGTGAAAGCTATTTCTGCAATTTATATTACACATATGTAAATTGTATTTTGGCTTTTTAACGTAATTTTGCACCTCTGTTGACTCTGCATTTTTTTTTTTTGAAGTATATAGCAGCTTAAATAAATAACAAAATACTTACTTTATCACGACTTAGTGTTCTGTGCATACTCTTTGCAAACATGGTGAATTACTTACAAGGTTCTTATCCTCAAATTCTAAGTCCTGAACTGGAACAGGGAGCGGAAGGTACGCTATGTTCTGATGTAACTGCTGGGCTGGAGAATAACTGCACGTGAAGGGATTTGAAATCCTCTTTTATTCAATCACTATTAAATACAAACCTCCCAATTCGGGAGAGATACAGAACGTAACAGACCACACTTTGGTCGAACTTAACAATCAAATAAATTTAAATAAATTAAAATAGAACTTAAATTAAACTTTGCTTCGCAGAGCAATTCGCGGAAGTTGGCCTCTATCTAAAAGGGTGCGTAGCAAGGTATACTAAATACTACCGCACTTTAATTTATTTTACAATGCAATCACGTAGTAAGCACTATGGCTTATAAATTTAAACTGCTAGCTGGTCAGGCGAACGTTGAGCAGCGTGACCGTGATCTGAGGCAAAGCTCTCACACACCGAGAGGTTTCTACCTCTGGCTTAAATAGTGCTTGGCTGAACTTCAAAAATTAGCATAAGCTAAAAACGCGCGCTTCTTCTGACAGGAAGTTGAAGCAGAGAGGAGATAGAAAAGATTTAAATTAAAATAAACTTGGTTAGTTTAACTAAAACCTTACATACTTCCCGCCAGAATTGCGATAGTTAAACTACTTTGGTCCAAACGGACCATGTTGAAAACTAGCAATTCTAAATAGTCGAAAATTTCACTGTTCTAAACTTAGGCCAACTCTTACAAGGCAATATATGTTTGTGTAAAATACAGACGAAATTTTCTGGAACAACAATCTTCAACATTTTTTTTTTCAAGTCTTATTCTTCAAACAGTCTTACTCCTTCCAGCAAAATCTGGAAGGAAAACAACTTTAGTATGACATAATAACAGAATAATTCTAAGTGGTACAAATCCTTTTTTTTTTTTTCTGTGTAATTTTGCACACACACATTATCATTCAAGCACAATTAAATTCTTCCCCCGTATGCTCTCTCACCGGTGTTGGATGTAAAGCAAACCGCCATTGCGGGTTTTTATGTGTTCGGGGGTGTTCAACTCTTCCACCTACAATCGACTAACATTAGTTAGAACTTGACATACGAGACCTGAAAAAAACGCCCTATAACCAGCTAATCCTAAGGTTCTCACTAGCTTTATGTCTAACACTTTAAGTGTATTTGGTGGAGAGCCTAATTAACACTTGCATTCTAAAATAGTGAATCTTTAACTTTTCATGCATACAAATTCGCAGTTTGCACACAACATTCACATTAATATTGCACTTAACGTGCATTGCTAGCATAATATTATTTGTTACATTTCATAACACATTAACAATTTCACAGCAATCCTGAAATGCAAATAGAAGTTAAATTTCTAAGCTTACAGAAATATAGGTTAAATTTCTAAGCTTACAGCAAGTGCTTCCTATTCCTTTCTCAAGGTACTTTCTTGAAATATCAAATTACATTGAATTAATAGTCTACAGACTAAATCGTGTTTTTCAATTTTCCGAATTTTCATTCTAGACATTTTACAAGTCTTTAGACAAAGCGTCGTACAAAATCATTTAGTTAACATATTCTTTTCAGCAATTCATTGCTTTTACAGAATTAATCTATTTACAAAATTAAGTAATTTTAAATCTTTAAGAATTACAATTTCTTTTAACAAAACATTTTACTTTCCATATGAGAACTTATCGCTCACTTGGCGTAAAAGTCAACCTCGCTTGAGGTAAAATCAGTCCTGCAACTTGCAGTATACTCAAAAATTAACTAAACTTTTGAATACGAAATTGTACTTATCTTATTATGATCGTCCATCCTTTTCTTGGCCCAATCTTTAAAACTTGAGTAAGTTGTGGCCTGGTTCAGTTTCCTCGTTTTTCGTTGTTCTTTCGGAGCCTGCTCGTCTCTTTTTCTTTTGAAATTCCGTCGTTGTATCCTCGGCAATTTCCTTTGTAGAGGAGGTTGCTCCGCTGGACGTTTGGTGGACTGGGCCCTTCTCTCCTGGGCCCTTGCTCGTTGCTTGTCCTGGTTCCTGCTGTATTCGGGAAGTTGATTCTCAGGCTGCAATCGACGTTTCTTGCTTCTCAGGCACCTGTCCGATGATTCCACAGTTCTTTTGGATACATTGGGCTTCCCTTGCCCATTCTGCTTTCTTCTCTTGGTGCGCTCGTAATTCCGTTCGTAGATTTGTTCACCTGCATCGTGAGACTTTCTTTTGAAACCACCTTTTTGGTTCTTATTTCTTTGTTGGGGGGGAGCTTTCTTCTTCTGACATTTCGATGCCGTTGTAGCTGGTTCCTGCTGTTTTTGCTGACGTATATCTTCCTGGCTAGTCGATTGCCTCGGATCCTGAAACGAATCTTTAAATACAGCCATTTTGCTGCGATTATAGAACGGTTTTATTTGGTCCACATTCGCTTTGAGCGTTTGACCATCATTTCTTTTTAATATAACCACTGCCCCCGTAATTTGTTCAATTGTGAACGGGCCTTCAAAACGCGGAAAAAATTTCCCCACCTTTTCCTCTGGGGCATTTGACAAGTTGTGTTTAATCTTCAACACTTCATCTCCCACATTGTACTTGACCTCTCTTCTTTTTAGGTCATAGTACAATTTCTGTTTTCTTTGGGCCATTTCTATATTTTCCGTCGCTTCCCGTATTAACTTTTGTATATCACTCATTTTAAATTCTTCTGCCCTTTCCTGTACAAAGAACAGTTTATCTAGGGGGGTCAAGATCTTTCTTCCTAAGAAGAGTTCAGCGGGTGTTTTTTGTGTAGTATCGTGTTTGGCGGTCCTAAGGGCAAATGCAAATTCATTTATATGGCTATCCCAGGTAGAGTGATAGTTTTTCACATAACTACGAATTATTTTCACTACATTTCTATTCACCCGTTCCGCTATGTTTGACTGCGGACGATACGGGACCATCTTTAGATGACGTATGCCCAGTTTTGCACACATTTCCTCAAACATTTTACTAACAAACTGAGGACCATTGTCTGAAATAACTTTTAGGGGCGCCCCGTATTTTAAAATATACTTATTTAGAATTGAATCTACTACAATTTTTGCAGACGCGCGTTTTAACGGAATTAACTCTAACCATTTGCTAAAATGATCCACTATAACTAAAAGATATCGGCTTTTATTAACTTTACTTCGAGGGTAAGGTCCAAGTAAATCGATGCCTATTATTTGATTTGGGAATTCTGATTTAATACTATTTAGGAACCCGGCCGGGCGGAAATTAACATAATTATTTAATTGACATGTTGGGCACGACTGGACATACGCCCTAGTAAACTTTTGCAGTTCTGGAAAGAAAACTGCCTCGCGAACTCTCTGAACAGTTTTTCTTATACCTAAATGAGCCGAAATGGCACAATCATGCAACTCTTCTAATACATTCAACCTCATGCTAGCTGGGATAACCGGTCTATATTCATGATTCTCATTAGTAGCTTTCGTATAGAATAACAGTCCGTCAATTAATTCGTAATTTTCGGCCCTATTTCTTATCGGCACAATATCCGGATGATTGAAATTCTCAGGGTCGGCCAAATAATTGTATATATTTTTGAACTCCGGATCTTTTTTGAGTTCGGCTATTACTGTTTCACGAGAATCTAATACTTTGGATGTTAACATGGCTATCTTAATTACACTTCCATTTTCATCTAAGTTAATTCTGCTTAAAGCATCTGCCACAACATTTTCTTTTCCCGGCGTATGTTTAATTATTAGGTTATATTCCTGTAATTTGAGAGCCCACCTTATTAATCTGGGTGATAAATTTTTTCCAGAATAGAGTCTAGTGACCGCCGCGTGGTCGGTATATACAGTTACTGGAGAACTTCCAAAGAACACACGAAATTTCTGTACTGATGCTAACACTGCGAGAGTTTCTCTCTCTGTTGCGGAATAGTTTCTTTGGGTTTCATTTAATGTTCGGCTGAAAAAAGCCACGGGCTGACCATTTTGGGAAAGCACTGCACCAATCGCGAAATCTGAAGCGTCCGCTGAAATCTCTAATCCCTTATCCCCTTCTGGAAATTTTAAGACGGGAGCTTGAGTCAATGCGTCTTTCAATTTTTGAAACGCCAAGTTGGCTTCTGCTGACCACGAAAACCTAGCTTTTTTTCTTTTCAACTTTAGCAGTGGCTCAGCTATTTTTGCAAAGTCTTTAATGAAAGCCCGGTAATATGAACACATCCCGAGAAACGACGATAATTTCTTCGCTGTTTTAGGAACAGGATAATTTCTAATGGCTACTATTTTTGACTGATCCGTTTCGATTCCCTTTTGGGAAATTTTAAATCCTAAATAACGTAACTCTTTTGCGGCAAATTTACATTTAGACGCATTTATCTTTAAACCAGCTTCGTTTAACAATGAAAATACTTTTCTTAAATCTTGTAAGTGTTGTTCTAGAGTACTACTCGTAATTATAATATCGTCTAAATATATGAAAGTGCTTTTACCAAGGACTGGTCTTAAGACGATGTCCATACATCTTTGGAACGTTGCCGGCGCGCCGGATAATCCGAACGGCATTCTAAGAAATGCGTACGTACCAGATTTCGTTATGAACGCGGTTTTGTGTACGTCCTCGGGTTTTACCCCAATCTGAAAATAGCCACTCGTGAGATCTAATGTAGTCATGTATTTTGTAGACGAAATATTTCGAATAATTTCTTCAATTATCGGCAACGGATATACAGGATATTTTGTAACTGAATTTAACTTGCGATAATCTATAGCAAAACGCCACCGCTTCGGGTGCGTAATCGGGTAATCATTATTTTTCTTACACAGGACAACGGGGCTAGCATAACTGCTAGAAATTGGCGTGATGATTTTATTCTTTAACATCTCTTTAATATGATGTTCAATTATTTCCTCTTTTGTCCTATCATATCTATATGGCTTTTGCCTAACTGGCTGAGCGTCCCCCGTGTCAATGTCGTGGTTCACCACCTGCGTAAAGCCTGGTACATCACTAAATAAATTCGCAAAGTGACTTACCAGACCTTGGATTTTCTCTTTTTCCTCTGCTTGTAAATGTTCCAAGTCCAGCTGCGGGGGCTTATCATTCTTCGCTTCAATTGGCTTCATATTTAATGTTAGTTCTCCCCCCTTGAAATCAATTTTTGCTTCTGCCAAACTAAAAAAGTCCACACCTAGAATAATACAAGTCTGCAGGTTACGCACAATATAAAACAGGATTCTTACCTGTTCGTTGTTGATACGCACGAACAATGGTACTTTTCCTAAACAGCTACATTTTTCTCCTTGGGCCGCTATGACATCCGTGTCTCTTGCACTAAAAATTCTGTAACGTCGAAAGTGCTTCTTAAAGAATCTTTCCGATACGAAGCTGCTTTGGGCTCCTGTATCCAAGAGGGCTGTCGCCGGTATGTTGTTGATTAGAACTTCAATCTTCGGCAAACTCAAATTCTTAACGACCACGGTGTTTAAATTGATTTTGGAAGGGTTTTGCGCTGCTTCGGACTTCTTCACCTTCCTCGAAGAAATCCCTCTTAGTTTAAATTCTTTTTCTTCTGGTTGCCCTCGGAATCTTTGCTTGTTCTTCTATTAAATTCCCTTCGTTCGCCGCTCGCTTTAGGAGACACATCTTTCTTCGGCCATTGCTTCGCCTTATTCCCGTAACTTTGATTTTGCTTTTGCTGCGGTCTTGGCGAACTCCACTGACTTCTTCGCTCAAATTGGCGTCGTCGTTCGTTGTCGGCTGTTCTTCGGCTTTCAAATTGTACCGCGAGCTCAAATAATCTGTCTAATGTTGTTGGATTTCTTAGTTCGATGAAATCTTGAACTTGGGGCAGTAGCCTAGGAAGTATAACTTGAATAATTTCAGGATCCGGGCGACTTCCATACAAAAGCTTGAAAACTTGAATTTTCCTCAAAATAAAATTAGACAAATCTTCTATTCTTTCTTGGTATCGGCTAAACAGTTCAGCTTCCAATCTGGCTCGATCTCGCACCACGGGAAATGCTTTCACTAGAGAATTCTTGAAATTTTCATACGTGTATGTGGGGCTTCCTGGTTCCCCCAAGAGATTCTTTCCGATGCACTTGAACCAACTTAGCGCTTGGCCCTTCAAAGCGCTGGTAGCAAGAGCGACTTTCTGAAATTCGTGGACTGGATATAGCATGAAGTGGGAGTCTAGCTTTTCCAGGAAATTGATTACGGCTGTCTTGCCGTCAAAACTTGCCGCTGGCTTCATGGCTGCTCGCATGGTTTGTACGATGTAGCCGAATCCTTCTATGCCAGGAGGTGCTATCTCAGGATTCTGGACAGGTACAGCAGGTGTCTCAGGTTCGTCTTCTTGTTGTTGAGGCCATCCTCTTCTTTTTGTGCGGGCGCCATTATCAGGACTTAGCATTCTGTGTGTATTCTTTGAGAACATGGTAAATTCTGTAAAGGGTTCTTATCCTTACGTTCTAAGTCCTGAACTGGAACAGGGAGCGGAAGGTACGCTATGTTCTGATGTAACTGCTGGGCTGGAGAATAACTGCACGTGAAGGGATTTGAAATCCTCTTTTATTCAATCACTATTAAATACAAACCTCCCAATTCGGGAGAGATACAGAACGTAACAGACCACACTTTGGTCGAACTTAACAATCAAATAAATTTAAATAAATTAAAATAGAACTTAAATTAAACTTTGCTTCGCAGAGCAATTCGCGGAAGTTGGCCTCTACCGAAAAGGGTGCGTAGCAAGGTATACTAAATACTACCGCACTTTAATTTATTTTACAAAGCAATCACGTAGTAAGCACTATGGCTTATAAATTTAAACTGCTAGCTGGTCAGGCGAACGTTGAGCAGCGTGACCGTGATCTGAGGCAAAGCTCTCACACACCGAGAGGTTTCCACCTCTGGCTTAAATAGTGCTTGGCTGAACTTCAAAATTAGCATAAGCTAAAAACGCGCGCTTCTTCTGACAGGAAGTTGAAGCAGAGAGGAGATAGAAAAGATTTAAATTAAAATAAACTTGGTTAGTTTAACTAAAACCTTACAACTTAAGCTCTTATAAAAACTTATTAATTTTTCGGAATAAAAGTAAATATTACATAAAAGATTATCTATCAGAGATCTCTGATGAATGTTATTTTTATTGCTTAATTCATTAAAATAAACTGGAGAAATGATAATCTAGTTAATAATTTTTTGGTTTATCTTCTGTCATTCCTTAATTTTGGGGTAAGGGATGATTTTCATTGGAGCATGAGATTTCTTAAGCTATATTTAATTTCCCTTTATTAAGCTGAAGAAAGCAATGAAAGTACAGAAGAATTTACTTAAAATATATTTAAGAATTTGAGAAATTAAATAAGCCTTGGAGTCCATTTCAGCAAGCCAGTATGCGGTAAAGGCAAGGAATTCGTAGAAACAGTAAGATTATTTTGAAACATAGGAAACATGAAAACTTGATGAAATTCGAAATCCAGACTTTTCGATTGCTAACTGGAGATGCATCTAATTTACCACGAAGGTACGCGGTAGGGAAGGAGAACATTTCTTGCATTCTTTCCCGCTTAAAGGGCGACTGAATAAGAGAGAACTCAGTCTTTAAATCCAAGTAGTAATGAATTATTGTCCACACATCTTAGCTCGGCACCACTCATCATTAGGCTTATTTTGTTGCAGAAAACATGAAAAATCAGCATTGCCTTTGTCGGGATTTCGAACTGATTGATTTCGAACTGGTGATGATCTCCTGATTACTCACCATACTTAAAGTAACAGGTTGAAAATTAGTTGTGAGGAAATCATTAATATATTATTCCAAGTAACCTCTCAGGGAAACGAGTAAGACATACAACGAAAATGGTTATAAGTAAATTTTAAAATACAACTAAAAATGGACTATAATTATTTAAACTTCTGATGCAACATCTATCACAATAAAAATAAGGGATTCACATTCTAATATCACAGCGCATTTTTCCAAATACCAGAAAATTCTAGATACAACTTACTGTGTATATTAAAAAGGAACTACATTTTTAGCCAAGCTATATTTTTGAAAACATGAAATTTCTCTTTTCGCAAGATGCAAATTAATTTTTTGAAATCAGATTTAAAGTAGAAATAAAGAATAAAAAACGTTTTGACCACTGTAGACCCTAAAATGATTAGAATACGTTTAAATTTCACTCTAAGTAATATTTATAATTTTTTTCGGTCAAGATGTGTAAGAGTATGAGAAATAATTCAAGTTTTCAAAGAAGTTCTGTTTTTACTTAAACTTTCTCGTGGAATTTTAAACAAAATAACAAATAATATTTGTTTATATCTATTTCATTATACTACCTTTGGGAAAAAATGTTTGGCATAATATTGCAGTATTTTTTGTTCGCCGTTTGAGGCTATGCACATGATAATAGTATATGTACTAAATGAAAATTCTGAAACGATTTAAAATGAGCTTGGGCAATCGACAAAAACTGGTAAACTCTATTTATATCAATAATTTATATGAAGTTTTTAGTTAGAGTAGGCTAAATATACCTAAGAAAATGGTCGAAACTTTCCAGGAACCAGAATTAAGTTAGCAGGTAAATACAAGTTAAGACTTCTCTTGTGTTTCCGAGGGCTCCGTCTGGTTGAATTCAAAACGTCTGGGATTCGAGAAGTCTACTGTTATGAGTTACACCATTTCATTTGCAGATCATTATGGACAGCATTTTTATTCATGCACCGTTCCCCATCTCAGGTCACTTCCATGCACGACTTTACCTGCGCTGTCTCCTCCCCGCAGACCACACACGTGCCGATCATTAACAAACCCATCCGTCTGTCCTACATAACGATAACTGCTCCATAGGACTCGAATTTCGGAGTTTAGACCGCGTAATATATAATTCCCACCCCTTACCCATCTTCTCTTTCGCACGCCT